>BGPR01029216.1:0-19416 GCA_013235015.1 Araneus ventricosus | reverse complement strand
AGAAAAGGGAATAGTCTAGTGGCGTGTTCTAGCTGTTGAATTCACTGAATCTGTGAGGGTTTATTTGTCTTAAGACGTCAACTCTCTAATGTTGGTTTGATTTTAAACTATCCTTACTTAAAAATCATTACTCTTAAAAAAACTATATTTAGCCCAGTTTTTTATACGTTTACTAAGGATTTATATCCTATCAAACAATAAGGACTTACACTAATAATTGCGCGGTTCTATATCGTTTTTTATAACCTCTGCACTCGAGGTAAAGCCGGGTACTCCAAGTGGCGTAAGACCGGGACAGTCAGTATTGATGATCCCTCCGATTATGACGATAAAAACACATCAGACGTTGATTGTTTAGACTTTAATGATGTATTTTCTAATTTAAATAAAGAAAAGGGGTTAATCCAGTGTGGAAACTGTCTTAGCTGTGACCACGAGAGCTACAGAGGCGCGTAGGAAGAAGACAACTGCTTTACATGTGAATTTTGTAACTAATATTCTTAAATTGTCTTATAAAATTAAAACGATTTCAACTTTTCCACTGAAAAGCGAGTTTTTCTGCATGTATACCTAAATTTCATGTGGAAAACAGATTATGGTATCCCATTATAATACTGGAACTGCACGTAGCTCAAATGGGTTGTATCAATCCAGATTACCAGCAATACAAGCAGAACCCACACAAAAAGCAACCTCTATTCCGGTATTTTTTTCCCCTCAGCAAACGCGGCTCATGTCCGCCGAAAGCATGATTTGTGCCATCCGCTGAACTGGGTTCAGAGGGGCCGGCCTGCCCGAGATCTAAAAATACGGATGTCTGCTCCTCCGCCTGCACAGCATGCGTCAGCGGTGTATCCTGTTTACTCTGCGCGGAGATTTGAGCAAAATATATATAAGTATTTTTATTGTTCAGCCCACGAGGGTTCTCTCATGTAAGAGAAACCAAAAGAGTTATTTTTTGTAATGGCGTGGAGGAGTCTGAAGTGGAAACAGCAGCAGTGTCTTGGAGCCAAGGCATCACAATTCAGTTTTTTGCCCTGGATGCTCTAGCTGAGATTTCTTTACATGTTAACCCGTTAACTGGTTTATTTTCTCAACTGTCTATGTAGATGGCACCTTCTATTTTAGGAATGCGTTGTCATTTTAATTCAATTGAGGACCTAAAGGACTGTTGAATTGTTTATGGATTCCACGTGATTTTTTCATCGAATTATAGCGTCTGTTAATGACTGTTGTAGTTTATAAGTTAAAACTGCGATAATTCGATGCACGTATGACGTACGGCCAAACCAGTTAAGGGGTTAAAGATAAATACTTGCGCCCATCTTTAGCATGTTTAATGTTTGTAAGCTGGAAAACTATCTGTAAATTCCGTCATGCGATGTGCATGTTGCAAAATTCGTTCTAAACGCTCTACATTGCGGATCGTTGGACCTAGAGCGATCAAGTTTGGCATGTAGATACTTTTTCAGCAGAAGGTGCTAACTAAGAAAGGGTTTTCAAAATTTTAATTAGATTTTTAATAAATATTAATCGTTTTTTCGTAATAACTTCAGAGCACAGAAATAAATTTTACACCACTTTAAAATACAAAATATTAGCGTTTCAGTGATAGCAATTTTCTTTCCGTACAATAATTTTCTGAAATTTTAATAATTTTTAACACATATTTTACAACAATACTTTTCAATGTTTAGTTAAAGCATTTGGACACACGCGAGTTGCGACGATATTAGGGGAAGGTGGGGTAAAATCGGGTATATAAGGTTCGAAGACCTGCTGGAGATAAATATTCGACAGAGAGCTTGTCAAATTTTATTAAAATATTCATTGTTTTTCGGAGTACAATGTATCTTTCCAAAAAAGTCACAGTTTCACCACTTTTTTATCAATGATTTTTATATTAAAAAAAGTCAAACTGCTCGGTTTTACCCCACTAGTGGGATAAAACCAGATACACATGTTAACGTTATGGGGAATTAGGAAAACTCGATTTTTAGTGGGAAAGTTGCAATCTTTTTTATTTTAAGTGACAATTTAAGAATATTAGTTACAAAATTCACAGGTAAAGCAGTTGTCTTCTTCCTCCGCGCCACTGCAGCTTTCGTGGGCATCTAAGACAGTTTTTACATTAGATTAACCATTCTTCTTTATTTAAATTAGAAAATTCATCATTAAGATATAAACGATCAACGTCTGATGTGTTTTTATCGTCATAATCGGAGGAAACATCAATAATGACTGTCCCGGTCTTACGCCATTTGGAGTACCCGGTTTTACCCCGATTGCAGAGGTTATGAAAGCGTCATAGAACCGCGCAATTATTGGAGTAAATCCTTATTGTTTGATAAGGTTAGTAAACGTATAAAAAGCTTGACTAAATATAGTTTTTATAACAGTAATGATTCTTAAGTAAGGATAGTTTAAAATCAAACGAACATTGGAGAGCTGACGTCTTGAAACAAATAAACCCTGACAGATGCAGTGAATTCAACAGCTAGAACACGCCACTAGACTATTCCCTTTTCTTGGCTAGTAGAGTGTAATCCAGTATCTGTCTGCTAGATAGGAAAAATAAAATCGTCAAAGTCAAATGTACCCGATATTACCACACTCTCCCTTATAAGTAAAATCTAAGACGCGTAATTCAAGTTCGGAATAAATCGGAGGTACATTTTCAATCTGCGATGAAGAATTGAAATTGGGAAGTGTCTCGACTAATCTGGCCAGCTTGGTTTTATTTTGAATCATTTCGAATCATCGTAGTTTCGATTCTGTGACCTAGAAAATTTGTAGTTGTGTGAATCCAAGGGGTCTATTCTGGTACCCCCGGTTGGGTTGGGAGACGTCACTTTTTCCGCACGTTAACAACGGAAAAATGACCCCTCCCAACCCAACCGGGGATACCAGAATAGACCCGCAAATATAATACCACCCTCGCTTACGTCTCATGTAACTAGATACTTAATAGCAGGGATAACAAGTCAAGACTACTTAATCATTAATGATACAAATTAATACTTCTTAAACGCTTTGCTTTCATCCTTGACGCTATTCAAGGCTACATCTTCCTTGTTTTTCTCAATGTTCTGAATGCTTCTTTTTCCATAATTGCGTCCCGCATCAAAAAAAGACGATCCAGATACTTCCTTGCAGAAAAAAGGACATCAGCAGACTCGAAAAGGAGAAAAAAATAAGGGCAGACTCGGGAAAAGTCGCAGCACCATCTGATAACGTCCCGAGCACGTCCTCACAAAGGACCACTTTGTCCCAAACATCGGAAGACAGCAACACGATCCCTATCTTGCGTTGCACAGTTCTGGAGATGTGGAGGACTCTCTTGAGGAGTGGCCAATAAGTATCGTATGCCCTTCCGAAGAAGTGGCATCGGGGGTGGAGGAGAGGGTGCAGCAATTAATGGTGCCACCAGTTGGTCCTTGTTACGACTCGGGTGGAGGTCTCAGACGGAATGACGCGCTGATGAGCTCACAGGATGGTGGTGACTTGGATTTCGTATGGGAAGGGGAAGATCTCATTCGTTTCATCGCTTGGTTGTAAGAGTTTGTGTGGAATTTGATGCAACGGATGAGGCGTTTCATGATTTAATGGTCGAGTTTTGTGTGCTCTTTGAGAATTTTTCATTTACTGTTTTTTAAAAAAATCCTGATTTTTTTTAAGCTAAACAGGCGCATCTAAATTTTTTTCTTCCTCTGGAACTTAAATCTTTGCAGAATTATTTTTTCTGATAGTTGTTTTTTTATAAATCCTAAATTCAGATTCAAAAAAAGGAAATAACTGTTATTGGATCGTTTGCGTTATATAAACAGTGTTTTATCGTCTGACTCAGGGGTTTCCAACCTTTATTCCCTCGCGTACCCCTTAATTAATCTTTATATTATCGCGTACCCCCTGCTGCCATATCCCCCACCTCCGCTGAGCAGCCGTCTATGGAAGAAAAGCTTTTATCAATGATGTTAGGCTTATGTTAGCTTAAGAGTCAAGTGACTTGAAATAATAACATTTGCTGGATTTTTATGTTACATTTTATTGCATTTTTACAATAGTATTAGTTTAACGCCAAAGCAAATGAAATCAGTATTGCAATACGTTCGCAATCTATACAAGGCAATGTTTGTGCGTGCGTGCGATGTCCGGACGAATCTATCGCACTCGCAGCCTTGAAATTTGGCACACAGGTAATCTTAATGGTGACTCAATGCACCTCGAAGCCAGAATTTTAAAATTCAACCTAGAAATTTTTTTTATTTAATGTTTTGTGTATTTTGGGTCATTTTCGGGACGTTTACGGATGTAGTATCTTTTCTAATGATAGTTGAAAAACAATCATTGCACCATCGGATAGAACAAACAATTTTCTTTCTAATGAAGTTTGTTTTGAATTTCTAACTTAATTTACTGAATTTTGAGGAATTTCTAAATAATTGTCACTTTTATGGTAATCTTTGATAAAGATTTTTTCAAATTTTCGCATCTGACGTTCTAACGACTCTATAATTTTCTTTTTTTTTCAGCTTATAACTGGAATGTGTCTGTCGGATTCAGAAAAAAAAACGATTAAAATATCTTATTCCGTTTTTTAAAAATTAATTTTTCCCTGATCAGTTCAAACAGTTTTTTTGCTAGCGAGATTTGACATCGAGAGTTTCTCCGGACGAAAATGAATGCATTGTTTCAATTTCATTGGCTGGTGGTGACCTTCCTCTCAGGAGGTGACGTAATATGCTTTCTACAATCCGATTCCTTTTGGTGACGTCATTGCATTCGTGTCATTGTCGAAAATCGATAATGTGTATCTTTTGTTTTGATTTTGTTTTCAAAACTTTTTCGTGTTATTGTGGGTATTTTTTTCCCATTTTGTTGAAGTCCCGATCCCACGGGCAACGCCGTGCGCGTACTTCTAGTCATATATAAGAATGGCTAAAAATTACACTCTGTAAATCAAATTTTCGAGTAGTATAATTATAAAATAGCAAGCTTGGGGAAATAAAATTCTGCAACTTTTTTAATTTCTTGTGTTTTCTTGTTTCCACCATTAACGACTTTGATTTTGCGTACCCCCAAATGGTCCTTCGCGTACCCCCAGGGGTACGCGTACCACATCTGGTAATCTCTGGTCTAACTTATAGCCTTTACAAAATCGTAATCACTTATTGCAAGTAATTATGTTCCTTTTTCGTTAAACAAAGGGTTTGAAGGCGTTTATCATTATTATAGATTTTAGCAGGAATGGCGCTAGAGTTTGTCCGACGGGGGTCCCGATTTGCACTACAGGGGGGGGGGGCCCGGTCTTCCCGACAGGAGGCCCGACCTGCTGTACGGCGGGACGAGTGAAATGAAATTGGTCTCAAATTTTCGCCAGATTATTATTTATCAACTACAGTTGAATATTCTGTACAAAATTTCCCCCGACGGGATACAAAATTTTTCCCTGATGGGGGGCACAACATCCCCAACTGGTCCCCCCTGGTACCCTCTCTGGCGCCACCCCTGGATTTTAGTACGCATAATGAGCAAATTTAATAGTTATTTATTACTCCCGGCTATTTCGAGATTTGGTTACTGAAGTTGTTTCCGTCTTAGAGGTCGGACATATATACCTACGGGTCGGGGTATATTTTATATGGATGATACTGGGAAGAAAATAACGCAATACTGTTATACTTGGCAAGAAATAAAAATAACATTGTCTTGAAAATCTTCCTCCTCAGTTGAAAAATTCGGATCAAGGAGGAGGTGGGGACGCTGCAGAATACGTGTGGTGCACGCTCAATGAAGACAATAGGTGATAGTCTTCATCCCTTCAAAATGTTGAAACTTTTTCCTCCTCAAAATTCATACCAAGCAGGTTACGACTCATATAAACATAAATCTGAAGCAATTAAATTATTGAATGAAATTCCAGGAATGGCTCAGCTTCGCGCTCTGTTAAGCCTGAAAGTGTGTTTGAACAATAAAATCTCTGCGCTGTAAATGAGAGAGAGGGGAATGTTTGGTAGGAATGGCGCAATAGCTGATTGGTTGATATTTACTTCTACCAATAATAGCATTGAAGTAAACTGATCTCTCCATTATCGGATGATTTTTGGAATGGTTATGCAAGGTTGGTGAATATCAATGATAATTTCATTATCAGTATAGATGCAATAAAGCTTTCTTGGTGGTAGGATATTTTTGGAAATTCGTTGTTTAATTTTAACTAAAATACATCCTTTCTTCGAGTCATTATGACTCGAAGAAAGGGATGGAGCCTTGGATTAATCTCTTGCCTTTTGAACAATATCATTAAAAAGAATGATGTCCGATAGAAACTATGTAACTGTAAGGAACATAAGAGCAATTATCTTAGCCGCGATTTTATTCAGATTTTGCCTACATTGGCGGAATGAAGGTATCCGGCAAGAGTGGGACCTAGCAGTGTGTGACAGATGCGTTTTAATCGGTACGCATCTCTTTGAATTTGATTCTTTACCTAAATATTTTACAATCGCCATAATCTACAATGAAAAACCTTTTGATAGTCATTGGATTCTGGGTTACAGTAGGTTCCAATTTTTTTATCCACGCGGTGGGAGGGGAAACAGCACCTTTTTGGGGAAGTATACGAAAAAGTTTAGGGGAGACCACTCCCACTGGTTCCGCTAGCAAATCATTAAAAAAATTATTTGTTAGCGGCTACCAACTCTCACTGCATCTTCGCAAAACCGATTGCAACTCAGGGTTCCACTATCTTCTTTGGCCGCATGCCTCCGATTTTTACGAGCGCCTCCTCCGCGATAGCGACTTCATCGGGCCGAGATACCCAGTCGTGACCCCTCGCCGGGTGTTGTCGACAGGCGCTTCATTATCGGTATCATTATGCGGATCAACGTCCCGTAAATATTTACGGCGGATGTGCGAAGGGAGGCGGTGAGTGCCGAGAATATTCGGGGCCCTCGTTAAGAGGCCGACGACACTGAAGAGGGGGCGCGCTGAGCAAACAAGGTGAAGGGCAGATTTACCTCGCGCAGTTCTTGCGAGTCGATCTTCTTTGTTTTAACTTTCTCGTATGCGAAGTATACAAAGAGAAAGTATTGTAATCGTCAAAAAATTCGAACTCGAGATTTTAACGAATCTCCGCGTTTTAGACCTCCCTGAGTCCGAAAAACGGAATTTTGGAATTATGTCTGTGTGTCTGTATGTCTGTCTGTGAACACGATAAATCAAAAACTATTAGAGCTACGGGGATGAAATTTGGTATGTGATCTTGACACATAATTTGTAGGTTTGTATCAAATTTTGGGCAAAATCCGTCTACGGGAAGTCTGCCTGTCTGTCCGCAGTCATGCGAACACTTTAACTCAAAAACTTGAATAGCTAGATGGATAAAATTTGGTACACAGTTTTATCGTCATGAATGTAGGTCCGTATAAAATTTTGGGCCAAATCCGTCAGCGGGTTGACTGTCTGTATAATCGCATACGTATTTACTTTTGAAACGAACTCCATGCGCATGCGTACTTAGCAATCTCTAGTAGGAATCCCTGTCCACGCTGAAGGATTACATCACTTTGTCCTTGAGACGATAAGAGTGGAAAATCGGTACGCATTTCTTTGAATTTGATTCTTTACGTAAATATTTTACAATCACTATAATCTACAACGAAAAACCTTCTGATAGTCATTGGATTCTGGGTTACAGTAGGTTCGAATTTTTTTATCCACGCGGGGGAAAGAAAACAGCAGCTTTTTGGGAAAGTATACGAGAAATTTTAGGGGAGCCCACTTCCGCTGGCTATTTTACCGTATACGATGTAGCACATACAAAGGGAAAGAGTTGCAATCGGTGAAAAATTCAATTTCCAGATTTTGATGAATCTTCACATTTGAGACTTTCCTGAGTTTGGAAAAAAAACACCAGTCATCTTTGGAATTATGCCTGCGTCTGTGAAGACGAAAAGTTAAAGATGGAAAGACCTAGATAAATATCGAGTATGGTTTCTCCTACTAAAATTTTAAATCCGAATCAAATTTCCGACGGAATCCGTGGGCAGGGAGTCCGCTTATCCATCCGAGGGCATGCAGACATTGCAACTCGAAAACGTCATGGATCAGATAGCTGAAATCTGTCATATGGTCTTATCAGAAGAAACATAGAATTATAGAAATTTTGCACGCAATCTGTGAGCTGGTTGACTACCGTCGTAGCAAATTTGACTATCAACCCCCCTCCTCCCCCCCGACTCGCCGCCACTGATTTGTTGGACTGAAATCGAAGTGGCTTAATCCAGGTAAAAATATTTTCGACTGGCCTTAAAGATTATTTGTTGCTCTCGAGCTGTGTTGGTCTTCACAAAACAGTCTTATGTAGGACAGCGCAGGGAAAACTCATTTTGTTAGATCTCACGGTTCTGCAGTAATCAGATAATCTTCATCTCTTCACTCTTTCACGTACGAAATCGCAAAGGCGACGAAGTGTTAAATGCCAATCAATCCGACAAAAGTTCGATGACGTCTTTATCTTTAGCGTGCAGACAGTTACGGCTTCAGGCAGTGACTTATTACTAACGGTACAATTATAAATGTTAGCGCTGATATATTTTCCTTCTGAATTCATTATAACACATGCAATAACAGTTATAATTAACAAAATTTAACAAAGATATTAACTATAAATTTATTAGTTAAAAATTAATTAAAACTCTTTGTATTATATAGAATGGCGCATATGCAGCTATTTCTAATATAATACAGAAACAAATAATAGAAATAAAAATTAAATGGTAAAAAAACAAAAAGTATATATAAGAAACAGAAGATTTAAACAAAAAAACGATAACAATACACCTTTTTGCGTGCTCAACGCAACAGCATCAAGTGATTGCATCAACAAAAATTACAACGATTAATATTTAAAACACTTAAAATAGAATTTAGAGTGTAAAAGAAATTATTCAAAATGGAAGGAATGAATAAGAACTCGTATGACGAACTTTTTCGAAGACCACTCGCCATATAGGAGTTCTAAAATGGACAAAATTTTCTGTCAAGGGTAAGATTATAAATCAAAAGGATACCCTTTGTGGCCTGAATTCTGTCCAACCGCAAAACGAGAAACATTTTGAAAAATCAAGAGGCAAATGCACATGCAACAGCGACTAGTGGATGTAAATATTTTTTTAAAAATCAATTCTATATTTTTTTGATTATCAGTTGTAAACCAAACTTGCAATACTATCTTCATTATAGCAGTTTACTAGTCAGTCATGCCAGATTCTATATCGGCTTGAAAAGTATTAAATTTAAATTAATGGCCCGGATCGTTCCATTTTTTATTTATCAGAAAATTCCCCCCCCCCACCCCCAAAAAAAAATAGTATTTTTTTAAGTTAGGTTTCAAAGTAATCCTGAATTTTGTTCCTCGATAAATATTTTCGGATAAATTAACTTGAAAAATATAATAATAAAGGCGATAACAAAATTTATTATTTATGCTTCCTTATCTCTTTCTAATCTCTTCCTTATCTCTTTTCTCCTCTTTTTTTGTGGGGGGGGGGGGGATTTTGTTAATAGTTAAACAGTTTATGGTTTCTGATTTTTTTTAATTTTATTTTTTTTATCTTGTCCTAAACCCCTGTTCTCAAGCCAAGTCTTGTATTACGCGCTTAAGTTCTAGAGAAGGGTTTCTCAAACTACAGTACATGTACCACTAATGGTACATCACATTAGTTTTGTTGGTCAATTTTCACACAAAAGACCTAAATTAATATAATAGGACGCCTCTTTTAGTATTTTGTTTTACAGTACATTTATTTTTGGTACATACACATATTTTTGACACACATGATGGTACATACATTTTTCATTCGTATCTATGAGGTGGAAAGTTTAAAAAGTTTGAGAACACCTGTTTTAAAGTGTTCCGGAAAGAAATTCAGAGATTCTCGGTACTTTAGTGAAACAAGAAGTGGCGTGACTTTCAGAAACTATAGATTTAATGAAAATCATTTTAGCTATCTAAATCACTATCAGTGTATTCAAGTAACTCCCCTATCTTAATATTTTCCTCATTTTCTTACGTATAGTTCGCCCATCCCAGCTGCCTGCTGGAGACTAATCGTTTGGCGCCTGCATTTCTAGCAGCAGTGACGACTTCAGTGAAATTTTTGGCTGCAAGTTCATCAAAATTCATGAGGTTAATTCTATTAAAGAGAAAGCCGGAGGCAGGAGGGAATATGAAACCGCAAGTAACGCATTCTCCCCCGTTGGTATGTTCTTAGATAGTATCAGATCGGCTGTAACGCAGTTAATTGGATTATGCTAGACCAGGGGTCGGCAACCTATTGAAACGGAAGAGCCAAAAGTTACAATTAACAAAATTTCCCAGTTTTTAAAGAGCCACTAAAAATTTTCGTTTCAATATTATAGTATTTGCTTATATATATTTGATTTTTGATTTAAAATAAACGGCTTTAAATACGGAATAATATTTATTCATATGAAAACACAAATATAGATAGTTACATCGATGGGAGCATTGGCTTTGCATGCCTTTTGAAAGTTTGATTAAATCTGGCTTATAAATTGTTGTTTTAAGTTTCAAGCACGATTCTAGATTTTTATTTGTTAGTTGACTTCTAACTTTACTTTTTATTATATTCATGCAAGAGAACGCTTCCTCGCACGAATATGTCTACCCGAAGATCGTCAGCACTCCATATGCCAACTTCTTCACCTCACTGTAGCATTCTGGAAGACTATTCCATGCGCCGAATATGAGGGCCTCAACTCGCGGAATTTCTTTTAGAGCTGTCCACTTGTGCGGCGCGATGTGCATGCATTTCTGGACCTCCAACTCTTTCAACTTGCTCTTGAGTTCTGTGAACTTGCCACTCCACAAGTCTTTGGTTTTCAAATCCAGCAATTGCATTTGAAGCGATCCAGCATCAATTCCAACTGGCTCAATGTTGATCTCAGTTGTATTTGTGTTGAGAGGATTTACTATGAACGCGAGAGTACTTTTGTTTGTTTTGAATTGCTCGAATCTCTCAGCGAATCCATCCTTCATATTTTTTAAAGCTATGGTGAAGTAATTCGCTTCAATAGTTGCATTGGTCTCATTGCGATATTGCTTAAGATTTTTAAAATGAAGTAATTTACCGTTCTCCATGTCTTCAACAAAAAGAAGTAATTTTTTTTTCGAAACAAACTACTTCAAGCAAGGCGTAGGCTGGGTTGCCCTTTCCTTGCAGTTTTAGATTTAGTTTCATTGTGGTATCTACCATGAAGTTGAATTTTTGCAGCCATTTGTCTTCTTCCAATTCGGGATAGTCACTGCTTTTTTCATTGAGAAATGTTTTTATTTCACTCAAGCACAAAGCAAAACGTTGCAATACGTTACCTCTGGAAAGCCATCGCACTTTATTGTGCAGAAGTAGGTCAGAAAACTGGCTATCTATTTCTTCAAGGAAATCTTTAAACTGGCGATGGTAGATTGCTTTTGCCAAGATGCTGTTAATAATCTTAATTACCAAGTTCATGCCCTCAACTATTTTGGCCGGAAATGTTTGGGCACAAAGCGCTTCTTGATGAATTATGCAGTGAAACGTTAGAATTTCATGGTTTATTTTTTTCTGAAGAATTGATGTTACCCCTCTATGTATTCCTGTCTTACTTCTGACTCCATCAGTTGCTATAGAAACGATTTTATTTATATCGATTCCATTGTCTTCCAAGCATTTTTGCACAGCATTTGCTATATCTTCTCCACGAGTTTGCCCTGAGAGCGGTAGCAATCCTATCAGTTCTTCTTTTGGACATTGGGACGACATATACCTGACGAAAAGGGTGCCGTGTCTTTTATGTCGCAAGACTCATCTATAGCAAGTGATAAGGCAGAAGCCAGTTGAATGTCTTCCACTTGCATATGTGTTACATTTGAACAGTTCTATCTTTTACTGTCTTAGCAGATAATGGCAAAGCTTTGATTTTTTTCATGATTTCTTCTTTGTTTTTAAAATCATGAAACAGTTCTTCAGATGCACGTACAAAACAATCTTTGACGTACTCACCATCTGTGAATGGTTTTCCTCTTTTTGTAATTTCTAATGATACTGCAAAGCTTACTAGATTTACATTATTGGAAGATTGCGCCCAGTTACTTAGCATGAAACTTGACTGTTGTTTTTTTTTGGAGCTCTTCAACAGCTTTTTTTCGTGCGTCACCGGTTGGATATTTACCAGCAAACTGGGCATGTTTTGTAGCGAAGTGTCTCTCCGAATTTGACTTCTTATTGTGTGCGAGTTTTTTGTGGCAAATGAGACAAGTCGGAAGGGTATCTGTGTTGCATATGAATGCAAACGACTCCGTCCAATCCTGATTGAATTCTCGGTTTTCTTCTTCAGTTCTTCTCTTTTTTACCAGATGCCATGTTGGCGGCGGAGCTGAAAAAATGATTTTTAAAAATTTTACTTAGCTATCTAAAATGGCAAACATTTTATTTACCATTATTACTTCG
This sequence comes from Araneus ventricosus, assembly GCA_013235015.1. Classification (NCBI taxonomy): domain Eukaryota; kingdom Metazoa; phylum Arthropoda; class Arachnida; order Araneae; family Araneidae; genus Araneus; species Araneus ventricosus. Next base: position 6,901 of record BGPR01029216.1, on the reverse strand, counting down.
TTAACACGATCCTCGGATATGAAATCCAATTCTGTTACTGATTTTATTATATTATACGCGTACATAACTTTGAGAAGATAATTCGCTTCTAAATCGTATTTTTCTTGAAACAACAAGCGAATAGACACGCAAAAACCGCAAGCGATTAAATTACCACACATGCAACGTAACGTCGACCGCGCTATCCGAGGATGACTGACTGACAACACGTCTAGAGTCTAGACGTGTTATCTAGACTCTAGACGGTGGCTGTTTGGGTGAGACGAAAATGGAATGCAATTGGCTGAAAGATAAACATGGTCACGGAGTCTCATCTCTAAGAACAAAACAATAGTTCAAATTTATCTCATTACGGTTATGTTAAGTGTAGCGATTTGTAGTTAACGATTATGAAAATAGAAGCTATTGAGAAATTAGGTACTTAAAAATATATTTTCTTATTTTTTAAGGGTTTTGATAATATATTATTAATTTTTTCGTATGGAACTGGAGAGCCGCAACTTTACATCAAAAGAGCCACATGCGGCTCGCGAGCCGCAGGTTGCCGACCCCTGTGCTAGACTGTTCCGTGCAAAGGGCTTCATCGACGTTAAATGGGAGATTGTCCGTGTTTTCCGATATTAAAATAAAAGACTCCACCTATTTCAATTTTTCACTTTCTCGTATACGAAGTATACAAAGAGAAAGTATTGTAATCGTCAAAAAATTCGAACTCGAGATTTAAATGAATCTCCACGTTTTAGACCTCCCTGAGTCCGAAAAACACACTTTGGGAATTATGTCTGTCCATCTGTGTGTCTGTCTGTCTGTGAACACGATAACTCGAAAACTACTAGAGCTACGGGGATGAAATTTGGTATGTGGTCTTTAAACATAATTTATAGGTTTCTATCAAATTTTGGACAAAATCCGTCTACGGGAAGTCTGCCTGTCTGTCTGTCCGCGGTCATGCGAACGCTATAACTCAAAACTTGAATAGCTAGTTGGATAAAATTTGGTACAGTTTTATCGTCATGAATGTATATCCGTATAAAATTTTGGGCCAAATCCGTCAACGGGCTGACTGTCTGTCGGTCTGTATAATTTACTTTTGAAAAGAATCCGTTTTCTCCACGCGCATGCGTACTGGAAGCAATCTTCTGTGCACGCGAAAGCTATGGAGCGAATTACGTCAGTTTGTCCTTGAGTCCCGCAAGAGCGGAAAATCGGTACGCATCTCTTCGAATTTGATTCTTTACCTAGATATTTTTCAATCACTATAATGAAAAACCTTCTGATAGTCATCGAATTTTTTTAGCCACGCCGGGGAGGGGGAAACGGCACCTTTTGGGGAAGTATGAGATGAAGTTTAGTTTAGTTTTTTTTCACGTCTTGTTTGAACATGCGGTTTCATGTTCATAACAAATGTTAAGAAATTTAGAAATATTCGTTATTGCTTGCGAAAAGTTCAATTGAATCTTCCTCTTTCAAATTTCAAAAAATTGAGATAGGTGGTGATTCGTTTTAAGCGACGATATCAGGAATCATCTTGTTTTTTACGTTCTCGTTTGCGAATTATAGAAACTACCACTATCGTTAAAAAAGAAAATTCAATCTTCATATTTTGATGAATCTTTATCTTTAAGATATCCCCGAGTCTGACAAAAAGCATTTTTAGAATTATGTCTGTCTGTCTCAGAACATAATAGCTCAGAAATCGAACGAATTACACTAATGAAATTTGGTATGTGATCTTTACACCATAGATTTCTATCAAAATTTGGACGAAATCCGCCTATAGGAAGTTGGTCTTTCCGTGTTCATATGAACATGATAAATCGAAAGCACAAAGAGCGGATGGAATGAATTTAACCCTTAGTGCGCCCAATTATTTTGAACTTTTATCTGTCAGGTTAGAAAACTTAGCTTTTAAAGGAAATGAATCGATCTTTTTTGTATTTAATTATATCTTTGAAATCTTAAGAACACTTTATCCATGGTTGTTTAAGAAAATATACATGTCAATACGAGCTATCTGCTTTGAACTGAACATGAAAAACAGAAAAAGACGTTTGCGCCGCTCGGAGGGTGTGGTTTTATATCTGAATTTTAGATTTGTAACAAATTTTGGACCAAATCTGTCAACGGTTTGAATGTTTGTTTATTCCTCTGTATGTGAACTCGATATCTCAAACTTGTAGCAAGCTAAAACAGAGGTCACCAACCTGTGTTAGGCGTACCCCTGGGGGTACGCGAAATCAAGGTTGGTAATGGCGGGAAAAAGGAAGCATACGGAATTCAAAAAGTTACAGAACCCTATTTCCCCAAGTTAATACTTGATATTTAATAACTATGCCACTTGAATAGTTGATAACTATGGTGTGTAATTTTTAGCTATCCTTATAGGTTAATACGAAATTATTACAATACTGATTTCACCGTTGAACTAATACTATTTTAAAAATGCAATAAAATTTAAAATAATTAAGTCCAGAAAATGTTGTTAATTCGAGTCATTTTACTCTTAAGCTAACTTTAATATCATTGATAAAAACTTCTTTGCATAGACGAATGGGTGGTGTGGGGGGGAGGATATGACAGTACTGTCCTACCGCCAGGAGAAAAACCCTGGGCAGGGTTGCCACAAGTAGACGAGTCGAAGAAAGGAGGGAAACTGTGACAACCGCAACGTTTGGCGAACAAATCACACCTCGTTAGGCGAGGAATTCGTTTTCGACCGTAGTACAAAGCGAAACGAGACTTCAGTTGCTTCTATCTGCGTCAAATGAAATAAAGCCCTTTCCTTCACCCCCAACATGCAGTGGAATATCCCGTTTCCATGACGCCCGCCATAGGCATGTCTGGTGTCTAGGGTTTTTCTCGTGGCGGTAATACAGTAGGGTGTACGCGAAAATATAAAGACTAATCAAGGGGTGCGCGAGAGAATAAAGGTTGGGAACTCCTGAGCTAAAAGGGCGTAGTCCCGGATCAAAATTTTAGATCTGCATCAAACTTCTGACCGAATCGGTCAACAGGAAAAGGTCTAAAATGCATACTCAATTCTCTTCGTTGTTCGACGAAGCTAAATACAAAAGGCGGCGTATTGTAGAAATATTCGAGAAATTTGTGACATAAATTCTCCCACTAATTCTATTAAGTAAATAGATCATTTTCAATTTAGAAAAATATTTATTTGATGCAACTTTCAACAATGAGCTTCTAAAGGGTTCGCTTCCTGAAATTTTATTAGATATAGAATATAGTCACCCAGTTTTAGCGTATAACTCCAGTTTCGTGTTGCAATTCTTTTGAACATTATTAAATTCGTGTGTAAACTCCTGCTACTATCAGTGTCTCAGCCAGAGTTGGAACCTGGTGATAAGATTTTGACTTTGGGACCGAAAGATTGCAGGTTTGAAACTGTATTCCAGAAAATATCCTTTTTTCACCTGGTTCTCGATAAATCCGACTTCGAGAATTAAAAGTCCTCTCTTTGATGTGGCGTGAACATAGGAGAGGGAGGTGACAGCTAAGGTGTCATCCTCGTTATCTGACCACGGTTCAAAATTTTGAGGTCAGTCCTAAAATAACATTCAAGTTGCTTCCAAACTAGACTCTAATATAGGTGCTCCTAGCTTTACAATCGAATTCTGACCCGATTGGCAAGTCGTAAGTCAAATTTCTGTTTTTCACTATCATTTTCATTCAAACGGATTATAAAAATTGTACACACCACGCGAAAATTTAATCCATGTATGTATAATTATTGCACATAATGTGAAAAATAAATAGTATGGACTCCAATGTACACAAATAGTTATAATTAATATAATTTAACAAAAGATATTAAAAATTAAAAATTAATTAAACTTTTGTATTAGACAGAATGGCGCTTATGCAGCAACTTCTAATAAAATACAAATACAGATAATAGAATACAAAAAAAGAGTAAGAAAAATACAGAAGAAACGGGTGAAGTAAAAAATAGCTATAACAATACACTTTTTTGCGCGCTTAACGAAGCAGCATCCAGTGATTGCATCAGCAATACTGTCCTACAATTAACCAACAATTCACTATAGAATTAAACAACAAAAAAAACTAATGTGCTCTAATAATTAAAATAATTAAAACACATAAAAGAAAACAATTAGAATATAAAAGAAAAAACAATTAAAATGGAAGAGAACTTGAATGGCGAACTTTTTCAAAGACCACTCGCCATCGGAGTCCTAATATGGATAAATTTTCTGTCAAGGGGATGACTACGAAGTCAAAAATACTGTAAACAAAAATGCTGAAATTACGTTTCAGTTTGAAATTTATTTTCTGTAGTCGTAAGTGTGGTAAAGGTTGTAAGTCGAGGAGAAAGTATATAACTAGGGTTACTAGAATTTTTTTGGTTGAAATTCGGACATGGCAGGAGTGGTGAAGGGTCTTGGGGGGCGTCAAAGTATAGTATAAAATTCTGAAAGCGGCGTGCCAACGACCCTCTTTCATAACATTCACACAGAGTTTGAGAAAATGAAAAAAATTTAAGACCTCAGAATGCAAAGAAGATACAAGGTGCGTTCGAAAAGTTCGGTGAAGGGTCCCATATTTGAATAACCGCGCTGGCTGCGCTCACGCTGACGCAGTGAGAGACATGGCAACTAGTGCCCCCTAGCGTCCAAATCACGACAGTTAAATTGTGAGAAGGCCCGTCACTGCGAAATAGAGCAACGCGTGAACATCAAGTTTTGCTTCAAATTAGGCAAAACGGCGACGGAGACACACGAAATGTTAGTGAAAGTGTACGGTGTGGACGCAGTGAGTAAAAGTGTGTTTTTGAGTGGTTTAAACTCTTTAGAGACGGAGAGGAAGATGTCAAAGATGAGCCGCGTTCGGGTCGACCACCAACAAGCACAACTTCAGACAACATTGAACGAGTGCTTCGGATGCTTGCGGATGATCGACGGCTGTCTTTGATAATGATAGCAGAAGAATTGAAGATAAGCCTAGACAGTGTGAGCAACATTATTCGCGAACATTTGCAAAAGCGTAAGAAAAAGGTCTGCGCTCTTCCGACATTGCGCAGATCCAGCAACGTGTGACAACGGTGCTTCGAGCGATACCGAAGGAAGTGTTTGCTGACAGTTTCCAGCAGCTGTACAACCGATGTCAAAAGTGTATTGTAGCTGATGGTGATTACTTTGAATGCCAGTGAAGGTATTTTGTTTGTACACATTGTTTCCTTTATTTTATGAGACCATTCACAGAACTTTTCGAACGCACCTTGTACAATTTTTATTAATGCTTGGTAATTAAAAATTATTTTAATGAAAAACAAATTTAAAATAAAACTTTTAATTTTCAATTTGGACTGGGGACAGGATAAGGAAGGTCATTCACTTTCTCATTAACAGTGGATATAGTAGTATCAAACAATGAATTATCTTTCATGGGAGGAATGACAACTTTCTCGTATACGTCAGATTTTCTCAAGAACAACCAAATTTCTCTCCCGCCGCATTCACTGTCCTAAATCCGGACATTTTGAAGATCCGGTCACTAGTCCGGACGTGAACTTGAAGTCCGAACTGTTCGGACGTATGTTAACCCTACATATAACTAACTAAATCCACGTAGAGTCACCAGCGGTTGCGGGTTTGATTTTATATCCTGGCTTAATGTCTTTCTTTTCCAATATCGAGAGCTCCACGGGTTTAAGGGACATACGACCTTTATATCTCGAAAATTTTCGATTTTTGAAAAAATATATTGTTTCAAAAGTATTTCTGTGGGTGTATGATGTAAACAGTCCAACACGTAGGATAATGGAGAATGAAGGTTTATTCACAAATGTGCAGGAAAACACGTAGCACAGGTAACAGGTAACAATAGATATTGCACAGATTAGCAACGCAAACAGACAACAATTCACAGATAATAACAGTTCAGCATTTTGATATTTAGCAACATAAACGGTCAGCAAATCACTAATAACGACAATAACAGCACTTTCAATAGCGCTCAGCTCACCAGCTTCCCAGCTCGCACTGCAGACGGAACTCTAAAGTCGTTCCAGTGGATAAAAAGCTACTCCCTCTGATCCAAACGCAGTCCTTATATACTTTCTCCGACAGGCCGTGACGTCACATGGAGTTTTCTCGTATATTCAAGCGTATTTCCTTTCCTAATGGAGATATCGAGAAAATGGTCGCATTTTCTGGAAGGTCGACAAGTCGCCAAGGTCAGGAGTCCCGGAATGGCCGCTGCCCGTCACTCCATGCTTACCCCTGTAAAACTCCCTCCCCAACTATAAGACTAGCGAGGCAGGAAAGCGACATTACATCTTTGTAACAATATATTATTCCCCTGTCTTTTCTGAACAATTTAAAACAACCCGCGTTTAAAAATTATGAAAGTAGTAATTATGAAAGTTATGAAGGAAAATGTATCAGCTATTCAGCGTAAACGTTGAATATGGCCATATCTTTAAAGCACTATATCCTAAAATGCGTTTTTTTGATATTGCGCGCACTATATCTCCAGAACCATTGAATATTTTTATATAAACTTTTTGCTGAATATGTATCGTGCTATGTTCTAGAAATTGAACCACAGTTTTATACATATTTTTTCAAAATAAGTCTTTTTTTTCGGGGGGGGGGTAGAAATGTCGAAATTTTAACAACTTTTAGCATTTTTATTTTAAATTGGTATATAAAATAGAAATTAAATTTAAATGTTAATAAATTGAGGTTCAGTTTCTTAAACAGATTGTTTTGATTACTTAGATACCCAAAATATTGTGTTTAGACAAATATTTTGTCCGTAATCATGCGCGCAAGATGACCATCTCATTTTTTCTCCGAAAATTATACCCATATTTATTAGTCTCTCAAATTAATTCCTATCAATATTAAGATTTGAAAATGTG
>BGPR01029215.1:0-16906 GCA_013235015.1 Araneus ventricosus | reverse complement strand
TATGCTATCAACTTAATAAAGTAATGTTGTTTACTTATGTAGTATGCTACTCATATAAAACTTAAAAATACAACACTTGTCTGTCCCATGGAACTGCGTAAATAATTCTCGAGGCACTTTAACCCTTTGGGTACATTTGACGAGTGAGACTCGTCATCTGCTTACTTGGGCGAAGTTACGGTGGACGAGTCTGATTCGTCATCTGAATTTAAGAAGAATTATTGGCGCAAGTGGTCCTGCCAAATTATAATATCCGTGAGCGTCCTACAAGTAGCGATGCGCCAAATCTTTTACAAGCGAAAAATTGGGCACATTTTCCGGAGAATATTCCGGCAACAGAATTAAAGATACACCCTACGAAACGGTGTCGCGTATGTTATAAACATAAAATAAGAAAAGAAATCACTTGGCAATGCAAACAATGCCAGATACCTTTGCATTTACCGACATGTTTTGAAAAATACCACACGGTACAAAATTATTAGACATTAAGTTGGTTCTTGTTCTATATAAATATTTATATTTTGTTTCATTTATATATTTATTTATATTTTGTAACTAAAATGCTGTTTCAAAAATATATTTATATCACCAATATAAGTATATTCGAAATAAAATGTATTACTTTTACATATTAATCCATATAGCGACAAATTAAATCCGTCCCATGGGCATAAAAATCTTCAAATAATTCAGTACTCAAAGGGTTAATGTAGAAAAACTCTTCTCTGTCATCACAAGAATCGTCCCAAATATTTGAAGATGAATTACCACAGTTGGAAATAAGGACTTATATCACAGTTTTTGAGAGTTTTAGCCGTTGTCTATGATTTCCTAACAACATTTTCCCATTTTGTTCGCAATATTTTGAATTCTGATTTTAATTGAAACTACGAACCTTTAAAAAAACTTGTACTTCGAAGCTGCATGGATAATATCATTGTCTTTTAGGATTTCACGATAAAATCTGATAAAAGTTTTGGTTAAACATTAACTCAAGTTCGGAAATAAAATGATGAACTAGTAGCGGCTCGTCAGCTCAGAAACAAGCAGTGCTTCAAAAAATTTCTTTGTCAATGGGCATTGGTGTATTCAAAAAACTAAGCAGTGTCGGAACGCTCTAACCTCGTTGACAAAACTCGCCCTGGTTTAAGGAAGTTTTAGCAACTTTTTTCCTGTTTATTTCTCGTGAAAAAAGGCACAACACCCCTGGTACTGGGTTTTCCTACTTGACGACATTTGAACGATGTTCTACTTTCACATAACAAGATCTGCAGCGAAAGTTGTGAAAATATGATGTCTTAAAGATATGCAACGTTATTTTCTTCTTGCCTCTAATGGCTAATGAGATTGATTACTTCTTATAAAAATTTTCATCTGAATAATATTTTAGAAAATTATATGGATGCCCTTTTTTGAAGAGTGACATCTAACAAAAGAAAACTAATATTCAATAAACCAGACATGTTTCTATCGAAGCAGCATGAAGTTAAACAGAAGCCCATAAAGACAAGCTATAAGAGAAATCAAAGAAAAACATAACGAGGAAGCGAAGATAAACTTTTGTTGAGAGAGAGGGGGAAAAAGAGCATATTTCGCTTTTAGTTGGACCCGCGCTAACCAGAGCTGTGCGGAATGCAGTCTGTGATACATATAAATTCAAAGGCAGAAAGGGCTGCTTTTTTCTCCCGATTCATCGTTCAGCGGTGCGCAGTGGGCGAATTTTGATACTTTTGAGGGCTACCAGCTTTGCAGCCCCGGCCTGGGTCTCTTTCACTTCTCGGTTCATTTTCTCTCTTCTTTTCACGTTTTCCATCCTTATTTTCCCATTTTCATTGATCACCGAACTCCCGGAATGGAAAAGTAAGCAAATAAGAATAAAAACGAAAATACAAGCTTTAAAAATAATGTCGTGTGTTTCTTTTTTTTATTAGCTTAATTACTTTTAATTTAGATATCAGCACAGAGCTTATGCAATCAGGATCCAAATAAAAGATCTTATATAAAGTACATTCAAGTAAATTAGGCAATCCGCGTTGTGTTCAATAATATTTTAGCAATAACCCCAGGAAGTAACATACACAGACATAATTTTAAAAGGTAGCACCAGACCTGGATGATCCGTTAGGATATAGTGAGGAATAAAATATTTACATGAACAAATGACAGAGACTGTTATGATAAATTAACTTCTGTTTATTTAGGAAAATAAAATTATTTAGTGGGGCATGACATGATATAAGGGAGCACTTTTACTAAAAGTCTGGATTAACACACAATTTTTGATGGATCAAGGAAAACACATTACAGGCTGAATTTGAGTTGTGACCCCCTAACAAATGTAAAACAAGACATAAGCATTTTGTTGAACGAAAACAATGTCACTAATATATATGTTGACACATGAGCGAGTTAATGGCATACAGAAAATACAATGAAGCATGTGGATCATTTTCAGAGGCAACAAATGTTATCAATTAAATTGATGCTCAATTTCTACTAGCATTTTTAAATTCCTTCTTCTTATACTATTAACTGCTCCTAACTTTTACATTTAAATTGAATATTGAGACCTGTAATAATAAAACCTGATCTTCTCAATTATCATTTCATTATCTTTCTGATTACACATTTATCCCCAAGCCTTGCACATTAATTTTCACAAAAGCACACATAAATTTTACAAAAAACAATCAATTAATCTGCTCTCCCATTATGTAAATATTTTTCATATTCAAGATTATCTGCACATCACTTTACATTCTATCATTTAGGCCGAAACCAATTTTACATCTACCTCAAACGATGATTAATAATACCTAAACATTTACAAGAAAAGAAAACACTACTTAGCTTTATATCAAATGTTGGTTGTTTTGGCTTGACCCAGGGACACGCACAAGGAAAGTTGGCAGCCAGGGTGGAAATCTCGGTTGGCATTAGATCTCGAGTTCGGACCACAGACGTGTCTATCCTCTCACATGCATCCTTTCTGTTCAAGGCTGAATCAACACTGAGTGGCTCTAAGCAGACTGTCGGGTAGCTCTCCAATGGTGTTGCACGGTGTTTACAGGCTCTTCGGATTTGGCATGGTCTTGCAGCTGGGGGCAAGCGACTTACAGTCGTAGAAACTCACGTTTCACAGTGAAGGTTCGGTCACGAGTGCATTTAAGGGACCAACCAGAAAATAACGAAGACGAAAATTATTTGGGCAAAACCCTTTTATTTTAATGGATGCAATGATTACATGACTTTTCGTAAAAATAGCACATATATTCGGGGAGATACAAATTTTTTAAAACAAATTTCCCTATTCGTTCGCATGTTTTTAGCTTATAACATGCAGGGTTTTCAACCAAATTACACGAAACGTACCGAATAGGTGACAATATGTTTGAGAAGCATTGTATTAAAATTTGAGTAAATACTTGGAATATCCAAGGAATAAGGGTAGTAAATCATTTTTAACTACACATATACGAAAGATAGTATAATTTTTATTTCATAATTTCGAAGTAGATATATAGGGCAGCTTATATAAAAATTTCATTTGAATTACGTCAACAATTCAGAAAGATATTGGCATTGCAGTGAACTGAATTTCCGGTTCTCTCTAAGAGAAGCTAAATGATGAAGGTTTTTAAAGAAATTGATATCTTTTAGGCTTGAATTTTCTCTTGGGTATTTACAGTGATATGGGTACCACCGCCCGGGGGGCCCACAAAAAATTATAGATGGCTGAAAGAAGTCCTTCCTCTACCCACTATACCCCACCGGAGTATAGGTAGTAGACAACAAAATGTAAGCATTTAGTTACAAAATTAGTAATTACAGAATTTTTCATAAGTCCTAGATTTATGCAGTTAATAATAATAATAATAATAATAATTTCTCAAAAGTTTCGGTGGGTGGGGGGTCGGCGATTTGCCGACATTGGGAATTTAACATGTTTCTAACCTTTATGCAATTCAATATAGCTGTATGAAGATTCAAGCTTAATTTATCAAGTTATTTTCTTAACAAGACGTTTCCTTTTCTCACTGAAAACTGCCTCAGCAATTGCCATTGTAATACGATCGCCTCCCAGTTACGTATCAGTACAGCAATTAACCAGTAAATTCCTCCGAAATTCCTGCAGAATTATCGCTAGCCAACCAGCTGAAAAAAGAACTAAAAAAAACAACACTTCAGTTTGTCCGTCACTCTGGAAAGAGAGGGGGTTCATCCCCCCTTACTTCCCCATAAATGTACACTTGTGTCTGACCTGTTACTATATTATAATTACTTTTCTGGAAAGTAGACAAGAAAAGTTTCTTGAAAATATTCAGTATAAAATATCTTGGACAGTCTATGATTTAAGATCCAAAGGGGGTTTGAGCCCCAAAGCGTCCTGGGATCCGCCCTTGTGCATATCTTTTAGTGCTTAACAAAGGTGTATACTCTAAACTAAGTTGAATAGAGCAGAATTAAAGGTCAGAACGATTTTTACTTACAGTTTCGGCATAGAGAATGGAGTAGGCGTGATAATAGTGGCGTAGCAAAAATAAATGTTGCATAAACCTAAGTATTATTTAATATTAACTACATGAAATATCATATTTGATGTCAATAGTATATTCGATTCAATCATATTTTGTCTTCGAGACGCTCTTCTCCAAAATTGGTATCCATGGCATCTGAGGTCACTGCCTTTAACTCCACTGAATTTTTAATATCGCATCTCGACAGAATGGAATATTAAAAACTCATTCAATTTTTTATTACTTTTTTAAATTTATGATTGAACTAATACTGAATAATTTGAAGATCCGAATGCTCTTCTTAGCTCTCCATATTCTCTTTTTCTTTATTACTGGTGGAAAAAAAAAACAGATATTTCGAATTTCATCTGAAAGTGAAATTAACCCTTTGCGGCGCAAGGCATTACATTTTTTAAAATATGATGAAAAATATCATGAATGAGTTTACTTTATTGTCTAGACATAGAATCTACACTTTTTTTAAAAAAAGTTACTTCATTCATAGGGGGGTCTTTCCCTTATGGTGTCACCCCCCTCATATGAGAATCCCCTTATTTACAACCACCTAGATACACTAAAAAATATTGTTGAATCTTACAGAAAATCATAAATCAATCATTTTCCCAAACTCTATCTCTAATAATTCCTATTCCGAAACGAAATTTCATAAGGCTGCTATATACATTCTAAAAGGAGTACTATTAGCCCTATCCTAAACCTATTATTTTCCATTTATAGTTGAATTTAATGGTTGAGAAGCGAGTGATATTAGATGTGCCATCAGCTGGCACACTGCGCCGCAAAGGATTAATAATATCCGTAGCTGTGTACGGAATCCATAGAAATTGCAGAGAAAACTCTTAGTATCAGCATGCATACATTCATCTGCTTACGCCATTGATAGTTGGTTGGCTTGAATATAAATTTCAATTCACTTGCTATGAGCATGTATTTTAGAGTTATTAAAAGACTGCGCCCCTCCTTGCTTTTTTCAATTTTATTTTTTCACTGTGAAAGACAGAAAGATCAATTTGCTATCAATCTTCATGTGAAAAATGGCATCTCTTTTTTTTTATTCCGTATGTAATTGTTTCAAGTGGCTGTTTTTGACAATACGAGGCAGCACTTGTAAAATTGTTCTGAGCCCCTCCCCACGTGTCCTAAATTCTCCTTCAGTTCAGCTGCACGTACGTCGAATGATTTTTAGAGCCTCCACCCCAAGCTTTGAGACACGAGACACTTCTAGCGCCTGCGCAGAAAACCGCCGCTGATTATTTCCTTTAAATATGAAATCCAAAATTAATCGTTGGAATTTTAGAAGGATATTTTTAAAATTCCCTTTCTTTTGTTTCCTATTGTGTTTTTCCATTCTTATTATGTAATTCTAAGAACAAAATTAGTCGTTCGAGTGATAGGCGATCAGCCATTATTTTCAAATATAAAAAATATTTTATTTTTCTGAAATCGTTTGACTTCTTCTTGTTATTAAATTGTACTAAAGTAATGCGTCGCTCGAATTTTAATACGTGACTTTTCTGATTGCTGCGATAATCTTAAATAAAAAAATTCTCCCCCTTTTTCTATACTTTAATCTTGTTGCGAACACAAAACTATTCGATCGCAAATTTAAATCCGCAGTCATTCTATTGTCTTATACAAACCAAGAACTATTTTATTTGCATTTATAAGAAAACAAGATTAAAAGTTGGATTCCATTCCGCAAATTAATTGATGACTTGATTAATTTTCATAGCTATGTATTTTTAGCGGATCTTTTCGGAAGTTTTGCGGTCTTTTATAGGGGATTAATTACACAACAATGATGAACACGTTTGCATGACGAGGCCTTTTAAGTTTCCTAACGAGTTTTTCCTGGATTACGTTTTCTGCAGTGCAGGGTGCTTTAAGTAACACAAAATTAGTTCGAAGACCCTAGTGGTTGCCATACTTCTCGGAGGCGCGTTATGTATATGGAAGACATCTTATTTATGGTATATCATGTAACTCACTTTGTTGCAGCTTCAAATGGATCAAAGTTTATGAAGAGGCGGTTTTGTTCAATAGATTGATAATGCACCATTTTAAAAGCTACTGTAGTGTAGGCACATTCAAAACTTGTTTTATTTACAATTTGATTGCCTTCTAATAATTATTGACCAATTAATTTAAGTAAGAAGATTAAAATCAGGCAGGGAAAGAACGCAGCGATACACTTAAGAAAAGAAATCCTTTCGATTTTCACCTCGTTTGTATTCAATTAAAATCTTACATACAACTTAATATACAGGGTGTCCGAGAATTGTTGGACATATTTCAAAAATTAATTTAAAAAAATACTAATAATGTTTCAATTACGGTTTTTTTTTAATGAGAGCGCATTTTAAAAGTTTGTTTTTCAGATAGGTAAGGCGCCGTTTCGGTGGTCCGGGGGGTCGTAAATTACAGGAAATCGAAAATTTGTTTAGAGTCACTATCTGCGAAAATATTAAAACTGGAAGAAAAATAAAAGCATGTATTTGTAGGGAATTTTACGCTCTTTAATTTGTTAATTCACATGTAGTGTGAAAAGAATTTTCGAGATATTCGAGAAAAAATAAAAAAAGAAACCAGAAAACGCGAAACGGCTCCTGCTGATCGGTCGGTAGCCATTGCCAATGGAAATCCGTCATCGGTGACTGAAACTGAACTATCCAATGAGAGGACCCCTTCTCTACTACAGTTAAGAGATAGAATGAACGATCCAATTGGAGGACCCCTTCTCTACTACAGTTAAGAGATAGAATGAACGATCCAATTGGAGGACCCCTTCTCTACTGCAGTTAAGAGATAGACGAACCATCCAAATTGGAGGACCCTTCTCTGCTACAGTTAAAGAGATAGAAATGAACTATCCAAATTGGAGGACCCTTCTACTAAGCAGTTAAGAGATAGAAATGCAACGACCAATTATGACCCTTCTCTACTACAGTTAAGAGATAGCAAAAAAAAAAACCCGCAGTTGAAAAATTGTTAGCTTTTTTTATTATTTTTTGAAATGTGTCCAACATTTCTCGGACACCCTGTACAAAGATGAAAATTCTTTCTCAATAAATGTGACTACTTTATTAAAAAAAAAAAAGATGGTTTTTGTCCTTGATATAATCTATACGTGGTTTTTTACGGTCTATTCTAATAACTTTCTTTTGTTAAATATCATCATGCACTTTGTCATCGCTTTTGTACTTAAGTTGGTAATAAATTAAATTGCGCACCATATTTGAAGTTAGTTATCATCTAAGTCGTAGTCCGCGCCATTAGATTGCTACGACGACTAAGCGAACAAAATATATAATATTGCTTAAGTATTTCCATTGATTAAAATAGAAAAGAGAGCCTTCGAAATATATCCAAAGTAATTCAAACTTTTCTGAAATTCTATTATTGCATATTGTAAAATTCAGCGAAACGCATTAAAATTTTAATTTACAAATCAGTAGATTTCCTTCTTGTAATGATTGCTCCGCTACAAAAGCAACTACTGAAATGTTTTGTTCGTTTTTTTTTTAATTCTTTTAATCTGTATTTGTTATGAAATAATTCTTTTTTATGTTCACAAAAAATATTCTACGCTTAAATCATTTCTTCGAGCAAGAAAAATACATTCCATTAGTCAAATACTAGCAGTTTTTATTACTCTCCTGTCCAAATGCAGAATTGAGTAGTTAAACAGTTTCTTGTTCGTAAATTTTTAGTATTGAATGACAGCGGCAGATACGAGGTGAGAAATTATTTTCAATAGATTTCTAAAGAACGATTTTGCAATGTGTTTTTTTTGTAATTAATAATCATATTATTCTTTTTATATTTAGTTATAGCCGTATTCATTCTATCGAAAATTTTCATTAGTAAGTTTAAATTATTTATTTGAAATAAAATTGCTTATTACTTGAATCGTTGATTGCAGAAACCGTATGAGTTCGAAAATTTTGAATCGAAAATTTTTATTAGTAAATTTAAATTATTTATTTCAAATAAAATTGCTTATTAATTGAATCGTTGATTGCAGAAACCGTATGAGTTCGAAAATTTTGAGTCGAAAATTTTCATTAGTAAATTTAAAATATTTATTCTCAAATAAAATTGCTTATTAATTGAATCGTTGATTGCAGAAACCACGTGAGACATTTTCTTTTTTTCTTCTTTCAAAATTGCCTTCATGCTGTTTTCCCATTCTTAAGAGATGTTTACATAATGAGTGAAAAAATGTCAAGAGTCAACTAAAGCCAGATTATAGGTATGCAAAATCTACCAATCATAAAACATTTTAATCATTGTTTTAAAAATTTAATCAGTTTTTTTAAAGCTCCCAGCATTTTAATATTATTGACTCGTGTGGTTTCTGAACTCAACGATTCAATTATTATTCTCTCTCTCTCTATATATATTTGTTTATAGAGGGATGAGACTCAAGTTTGTGTGTAGTGCTGCTGAAGAATCCATTCAATTTTAGGAACCATTTTTATTAGGCTACGTTCCACAGCACAGAACATTAAAGTTACAACACGCAAGACAAAACAGAGTACAACATCTCGAGACAAGCACACTGACTAGAATGACAGAGAGGCATCATGGGAAAAGATGGCTCCAGTAGCGCCACCTACCATAGAAAGGAGAAGGCAGTTGATTGTAACCGCTACATGCTTCAAATCCTTATTTGCAAGAAAAATTTTGAAATAGTTTTAATGTATGCAATATGGAAAAAAATGTGTATAAAAGTAATAAAAGGAAAAGGAATAATAATAATAAAAAAAAAACACAGAAAGATATGTTTATTCAAAATTTTTGATTTGGGAATGTTTATGCTAGATGGATCCTTTTGCACTAATTTTCAATTATTTTCCCCTAATACCTCCTAACTACCATTTTTGCGGATTTCTTATAAAAATTTTAGCAGTTAAAACGGTCTGATTTTTTAAAGACCAAAATAATTAAAACAAAGAAACAATGAAAAAAGTTTCGTAGTCAAACGTATTAAGATTTTAACTGTTCAGTAATTTTTTTATTCGTTTTGAAATTTGATGATAAATTATAGAAAGAAACCAAAATTACTGTTATGCCTTATTAGACCTGCTCTGACAAGGAAACAAAAATATTATTTGGTGGCATGTTATTTTTACTTTAGTTGTCGAAATTAAAACAATAGCAAAGCAGTCAGTGATGTATTTTAAAAATAAAATTAATTTTTATTTTGTACTAATTGATTTAAAAATCGAAGTTGTGCAGTTCCCGTAAAAAAAAAAAAAAAAAACTGTTATAGTTTGTAGATGATTTCAAAATTCGGTTCAATCTGCTTTAAAAATAATGTCAAATTGCCATCAATAGATGGTCTAGAGGTATTGCCGTTAAAATTCGGTCAAAAAAAAAAGCTGTTATAGTTTGTAGATGACTCCAAAATTCGGTTCAATCTGCTTACAAAAATAATGTCAAATTACCATCAATAGATGGTCTAGAGGTATTACCGTTAAAATTCGGTAAAAAAAAATGGCGCCCTCCTAGAAGGATGGCCATGAGATTAAATCTAGTAAAAAGAAAGCAAATGTAAGCCAAATAATCCTCCATTCCACGACTCTTCTAAACATAACTTGTAGTCCGCGTGGGCTAAAGGATAAGGCGTCAATATTGTAGGTTCGAGTCCTGTCGTGGACAACGATGGCAATTGTTTTGAAATTTTTTTTCTAATCATTGATGCATATTATTTTTGTTTAATACTTTTTTAGAAGTTTTATTACCATAATTTAATACAAAAAATTCAGGATAGTGGAATTTCATTTTAATTTGAAAATTCTTCAGGGTGAATTAATTTTTTAGATATATTATCTATGTATAATTTGATATACCTCAAAGAGTTACAAATTACATGTTTTTTCTAAAGGTTATAAGGAAGATTTTTTTCTTTTGTAGAAAAAATACCATAATTGTTACTTTTGTCTAAAGGAGTAGATAAATGTAATGAATCTCCAAAACTTATATTTTTCTTTACTTTTGCCAATTTTGAAAGATTCTGTTTTCTATTTTTTTTTTTACGCACATAATTTATTTTCGAGCTTATTACTGTTCATTCTTTTCTTATGCCTCATTTCTAACAATAGAAGTTTAATAATTTCGGGGAGGGGGGTGGGAAGGCTAAGATAATCAAAATATTTTTTAGCGTTTTATAAAAAATCTTTTATGCTCTACTCAACATTTAAAACGATGTTTTTAAAAATGTTGCAAAAACCAATTTTTTAAGAATTGTTGCATATCAATTTTTCTGAACTCGTTCATTACAAATTGCAAACGATTTTAAGTAAAATTGAACGATCATAAAAATTCCACGAAAGCTCAGAGGTTCTAAAGGGATTATTCTTATTATTCCATCAAAATAGTTTATTCAGAATATGAGGACATTTATTCATAATAAAAATCGATTTTAAACAACTTATAAGAATATGAATAACAAGTAAATTATATAGAATATAAATAATCGAGAAATGAATTTTTGAGGAAATCGCAGTCAGTTTGACTAAATTTAATCTATTGATTTGAAAATTTCGCTGCATGAATGATTTGAATGAAATGTTGTTTTTGTCGTTTAATTCAAAATATTTGATTCAATAAATGCTCCCGGAGAATTTGTTTGTATAATTATTTAAACGCGCAAAAGCAAAATTACTTTCTTGAAGATTCTAAAAGCCGACAAAAATTGACACAAATATAATAAAAGGAAATATGTTTTCTTGATTTGTTTATTTGTGCTAATAACATGATTTTCAAAAAAATTAGTATAATAATTTATTTATACTAATTTATTTGCAAATATTTATAATATATGAATAATTATTTCTGAAATAGAAATTTATAAATTACTATTATGAAAAATAATAATTTATTATTTTATTTGTTTAAAGCTTTAAGTTAATTTATTAATACAAAGATAAAATGGCAATTATTGATTATTAAATAGAATTCCTTTTAAAATAAATAAACAAAAAAAAATCGTCTTTAATTCCTTCTATTTT
Source organism: Araneus ventricosus (assembly GCA_013235015.1). Taxonomy (NCBI): domain Eukaryota; kingdom Metazoa; phylum Arthropoda; class Arachnida; order Araneae; family Araneidae; genus Araneus; species Araneus ventricosus. The sequence goes on along the minus strand of BGPR01029215.1, from coordinate 5,349 downwards.
TTTTTCAAAATTTTCTGTCTTTCTTTTCTTTAGTGAGAATTACCATTATATACCTTTTTAATCTTTGTACCATCGTTTCAATCTTTTAAATGAATACTTGTAAAAGTACACTTACTCTTAAAATAAAAAATTCATCTTTTAAAGCATAAAATACAATAAGAATAATAATAATAAACAAAATTCATTTTATCTCTTACGAAAATTGTTAGTGAAGATTTTTTTAAAGTAATATTCAAAATATTTTCATATTTTGGTCATATGGCTATTTCTTTGTAGCCATCCATTATCTCCTTTTCTCAATATTTTGAATAACATAAAGACGAGTATTGAAATTTCTCTAATTTGAATATCATTTTATGATTGAAGAAAATATAAAAAAAATTACAAAATCGTAATAGAATAATAAATAAAAAAAAGGATATAATCGTTTTCAGCACTCATAAAACTCATAAGTTCTATATATATATTTTTATAATATACACACTTTTTTGTTACCTTAAGAATTAAGCAATGAATTCAACCATGAATGAATCCGAAATTCACCATAACACATGGACAATATAAATAAATTTAATCGTTACAAGCACTTAACAAGTAAGAAAAAAAAAAAAAAAAAAAAAAAAGGAAAGCCCTTTCAGTTCGTCCGCGACGGGATTCGAACCTGCAATCTTCTGATTCGAAAGTCCAGACGCCTTATCCATTGGAGCCACGCGGACGACATGTGCTCATCGCAGTTACGCTACCGTTCGCTACGATCAATAACAGACTGGGGCAGAAAAGCTTTTTCGACCGAAAAGCAAACCATCCAACCCACGACGAAGCCACCGCTCAAGATTCTGTTTGCTATGGCAACCTGAGTCTTCAGGGAGGAGGGATTAAGGGTTGCCCGAAAGTGTTCCTTGGAAATGTCGTCACAATGTCTTCTGTTTCTTTTGTAAATGCCTACTATCGAGACTTAGAAAACATTTACCCCGAACTTTAATGAAAGTTTCGAAGCAAATCAACGGTATTTTGAAGACAGAATAAGACAAAACTTTCTTTTGATCCCATTAAAAAGTGATTTGAGTTTTAAGAGGGAAGAACAAGAAGAATTAGGACTTATAGAGATTACCAAATAGTTTTTTAAAAGACTTAATTCGATATTTTTTTAGCAAATTTTTCAAACTTATTTTTTTTAAAGGGCGGCACACATTACAAATAATATTTACACTGCTTTGAAATTGATGCCTAAAGAAATTAATTTATTTTATCACAACGTTAGCACTGGCAAAAGAACGCGAGTTAATTCATTAAGAGCATTTTTAGGGGCGCTTCTAGGTTTAATATAAACTCAGATGAATTATTTTTTAAACATAAATTTTACAAAATTTCTTTTATATTAGTAGATAGAGGCTGGTATTATATTTTAAGTTGATGTACTGTACACATTTTCAAATCAAACTCGAAAGTAATTTTTTTGCGAACTCTAAACTTTGATAAGTATTTATCAATTAATTTACAATTTTGGTGTATATACTGATATATATCAATGAATACAATTGTGAATATGGGTTTTGTTTTGTTTTGTAATTACGCATATTTTAGATTTCGATAGCATTTTTTTGCATTTTTTCATTGCGACCCTAGTGGGGACGCTAGACTCAAAACGAACACATTGGTTACCATTTGGAAAGAATCGGGGATATACTTATTTCTTTTCCATTGAGATTTTAATTTTAAACTTTCTTTTTTATTTTATTTTTATTTATATTTACTTTCTTGTCTATTGTGTATTTTCTTTTTACAGTTCATAAATTAATCTTTTTGGCTTGTTTTGTCTAAATTCTCTTTTGAGGAAGCCTGTGGGGTGGATGACCCCTCTCGGCCACTGAGTAGAATCTTTAGTTTTACTGTATGCGATGCTTTCAGTTCGACCTCGAGGACCTCGATATGAAAAAACTGCTACTGGTCCTCGGTTTTGTCCTTTTCGATGTGCTGATTTCCTATGAGCAGCTTCCATGGCGGCCTCAACTGCTTCCTATGATTTCCTATGGCAGCTCATGCTGTTTCTATGATTTCCTAGCGGCAGCTCCTCTTTAGCCTATGATTTCCTATGACAGCTTCCATGGTAGCTCATCTGCTTCTATGATTCCTATGGCATCTTCATGTCAGCTCATCTGCTTCTATGATTTCCCTGTAGCTTCCATGGCTTGTAACTCATCTCTTCTATGATTTCCTATGTCATCTTCCATGGCAGCTCATCCTGCTTCAATGGTTTCCTATGGCATCTTCCATGGCAGCTCATCTGCCTAATGGTTTCCTATGGCATCTTCCATGGCAGCTCATCTGCTTCAACTTGATTTTCTATGGCATCTTCATGGCAGCTCATCTGCTTCTATGATTCCCTATGGCATCTTCCGCTGGCAGCTCATCTGCTTCTATGATTTCTATGGCATCTTCCATGGCAGCTCATCTGCTTCAATGGTTTCCTATGGCATCTTCATGGCAGCTCATCTCTGCTTCTATGATTTTATGACATCTTCCATGACTCATCACCAACTTCCTGCGTAAGCTTCGGCAGGCGGGATCTAAATCTTGTCTTCTCCATTGAGATTTCGTTCTAATCGCACCGATGGATGCTCATTAACAGATATTACATCATTCAAGAAACATACAAAGAGACACTTGTTGTTATAAATATGATGACCAGGCAGAAAAAATGTGATTTTCGAATTAGATGGAAGGACAACAGGATTGAGCAATACTCTCAAATTTAGATGTGATTCCCTTTGTTAAGGAAAACGATTGGCAAGCAATGATAAGAAACACAACAGTGAAGTTTACCAACCTCAACTAATATAGATATAATAAACGCATATAAGTGCAGATAAGATGGCTCCAGGAGTATTGCAAAAGTATCACTTTTCTATCTGAAAACTAAACCAGCTGGTAGCCTCCCCGAAACTTTCTCGCATACGACCAGTAATATGGGGTGGGTAAATATTTTTGGGGTATATAACCCGGGCATTTACCCAAGGCCTGGGTGTTTTCAGAAAAAAATTATGAATGTGGATTTACGATGAAACATAAAATTTGCGCATTCCCCAAAATTTGATATTTTGCATAAAAAAAGTGTATTTGGCCAGCATAAAAATTGCGTATTTTCGCAATTTTTATGCACGTTGAGGGTACCACAACTAATAGGATCTTATTTAACGTTTTTGAGTAAGAGATTTTATTATAGGTAACACACAAGATTTCACCACACCTTTGGTTCCATCTCGTCCTTCTGGAGACTATCAAAACGAAGTTTCAATTTAGGGGGGGGGGGGGCCAAATTTCCGAAAATCGCATTTGTCGCTCGCTACTATTTCCTTCGTAGACTGAAAAATTTATTAATATTACGGCAACTTAATTGATATCACTAAAAAGATAATTTTTTGAATTTTCAACTCCAAAATTTTTCTTAATTTCTAATTAATTAAAATTTGAAAACAAAAACTGCTCCGAGGGTGCACATCCCCGTTCTCTCAATTATGTTTGTGTCAAATTTTGTATCTCTAGGTCCAGCGGTTAGACTACACACATACATTTTCTTTTATTATTAGTAGAGATGTTTTGTCAGATTAGTTTGGAGTTGCTTTTGAAACTTGGACAAGAGAGTAGTCTTATTTTTTTCTTAGTATTCCCGAAAACTCTAATTGAAATTTCGGTACTTGTTTTGTGTTTCTAACTCCCCCTGCTTTTAGTTTAATTATAATTTCTTAAATAATTAAATGTTGGTTAATGGGTTTTGGTCAAAGGTGAAAAATTTGTACGTATTTTCATTAATAACAAAATGGGCGAAAGTAATGCCAAAAGAAATGAATCGTCAGTTGAAACGAGTCAAATAAAAAAAGTTCAAACAATATCCTCAGTGGTCAGTGGTATCGCTACGGGGGGGGCGTCACTTCGAAAGGGGTGGCAAAATCAGACACACAGGAAAATAATCTTATAACTCAGAATAGCAGAGGCACCTGCTCAATCATTGCGTACATAACAAAATAGCCAATGAATTAATTCCCATTTTTCACTTTATTTCGATAAATTGCCGATATGCGGAAGAGACATGCGCGATTTCGTAACCTATCTGTAGAGATCGAGGGCCTTATGCGGCGGATTATGTTGCCAATAAAATGTTTTTTTCCAGGAATTTATTTATTTATTTATTATTATTGTAGATCATTTTTTTATTCCATCTCTTCTTACAGAAGCATATCTAATCAACTCATCTGCACGGCTGAGAGGCCGAGAACCGAAGGAATAAAATCCCAACGGTTTCGAACCTCCAGGATGCGTGCGATCACTTCAGGAACTTCAAACCAAAAAGACAAAGGAATACTTCCAGACAGGTGACGCTACACTGTTAACTCACACAAACCTCCGGCGAGCAAATAGTTTCGTTAAATAAATTTGATTTATAATTTAATAAACTTTAAACATCAAAGGAAAAGACATAAAAGTTAAGGCAATTAATATTTAAGTTAATTACTAAGTGAATAAATCTGAAAAATTAAGATACTTAATAAAACTGTAAAAAATTACAGTTGAAATTTTAAAATTTGCCAAAGATGCCACAAGATACTAAAGAAACTTTGGTGGATAAGATTTAAATATTTAAAAATGTTGGCAAAGCCGAAAAATGATGTAGTTGCATTTTGAGGTTTATGTGCCCTACGTAATTTGTGAAGAAAGGGCGGCACGCTGCAAGTTCGCCCCGGGAGGCAAAAGTTGTAGGTACGCCATTGCAAGAGGCTACACGCTTAAACCAAACGAGCGAAATTCGCTCCGATGGAGCGATTTTTCGCTCCTTTCCGTACTTGAAAGTGCATCGTCCTTTCGGAGCGTTTTACAATCCTTCCGCGGAGCGAAATATTCGGAGCGAATTTCGCTCCTTTTTGTATTGAACGATTTCGCTCCTTTTCCATCAGTTTTTAATATTAAAAGGAGCGTGTTAAAAGAAATGCTCCTTTTTGAGCAACATTTTAAGCAATGATTTCGCTCTTTGTTGATTAATTTTTAATGTGAAAGGGAGCGTTTATGAAAGAACGCTCTTTTTTGAAATGTTTTCATTACTCATTTCGATCCTTTTTGATTGATTTGTAACTTCATTCAGAGCGTTTAAAAGAAAAACGCTCTTTTTCTGGAAATGGTTTTATTAATTTCGCTCCTTTTGGATCAGTTTGTAAACTGATCGCTTTTTTAAAAATGCTTTTAATATTGATTAATTTATTAACCTTTTCTGAACGTTTAAAAGAAAACATTTTTTAAAGCAATAACGAGACCAGTGACTTTGTACCTTATAAAGAGCATTATGAATAAATATCCCCC
>BGPR01029214.1:0-19418 GCA_013235015.1 Araneus ventricosus | reverse complement strand
TGCTCAATTATTTTATTTATTATACATAATCCACAGACCTAATCTTCTCATTGTGCAAGTAATAATATTCTATCTTTTATTTTTTAAAATTCGTCATACTTCAGCTCTTGTCACAAAACAAATTATCTGCTTAGCGTGAAAACGACTTCCTACAGGCGAATTTTCCCATTGAATATATTACTTTGCGGGTTTCAATTTTGCTTCAAATCAAAATTTGCTACAAATATGTTTTGCTGGGAATATACGTTTACAATTAGGTCATGTATAATTACTATAACTTTTGAAGATACATAGAAATATTCTGGTATATGTTACTGATAAATAAACAAGATAACATAATGCAGAAAAAAAATAAAATTGCATACCTACAATTTAAATACATTTACTGAATTATTCTTTTATTCATTCACTTATGGATTCCATTGAAGACTTTGTGCCGCTGCAGCCCTATATCTGTGGAATCTACGGAAGCTCACCGTTCTGATTGTTGCCATTTCCTTGAAAATTATTGCGATTCGTATTCGTTCTCACGTAAGGCACCATTTCGTTGATAAAGACAGCTACAACACAACTGAAACTAAAAGAAATAAGAGGAATTTTATGAAATTATTCATACATTACCACTGAAAACTATCAAAGTATGAAAGCGTTAAAAAAGTCAAGCATATAAAATTATCTGTTATGATTGCATGCAGATCGGATCTAACCCTCCCCGAATGTCATCTATCGACCAATAGCGAAACCTGTTTAGAGTGCCAAAGATGATGATTACTTCTCTTCTATCTTCTTTTTTTTAGCCATCCTTACATGCTTTGTGTTTAATGATGTTATGGTTAATTTGGGATTTTAAATTTAGCAACTGTTCTGTAAATATGTTATTTTATTCTTTGACTGTGTCTACCAACTTTGTGTTACTAACAATGGAGGAAGCAATGTACAGCAACTTCTGAGCAACAAAGTTTAAAGAACCATTATCTAATTCATATGAACCAGAATTCGCATGCTTGCGACATTTGTAGTAAAACATTTTCTACGCAGAATCAGTTGATGAAACATTGTGTATGTCATATGAAAACGCATGCGTGCGACATTTGCAATAAAGCATTTTCTACACGAAGTAAATTAAAGGTTCATTTACGCTTGCATACGAAAGAGAAACCATTTTCATGTGACATATGTAATAGAGCGTTTTCTTATAAGTCGCATTTAAAAAGACATTTTAGGATACATACGAAAGACAAACCGTTTGCATGTGATGTATGTAATAAATCATTTTCTGATAAGTCGAATTTAAGGAAGCATTTAAAGACACAGACGAAAGAGAAATCGTTTGCATGTGATGTATGTAGTAAAGCGTTTACTGATAAGCCGGGTTTAAAAAGACATCAAATATCACATACGGAAGAAAAACCATTTGCATGTGATATATGTAATAAAGCATTTTCTTATAAGTCGCATTTAAAAACACATGAAAAGACACATGCGGAAGAGAAACAGTTTGCATGCGACTTTTGTATTAAAAAATTTTATGTGCGACATGAATTAATGTCACACTTACGCAGACATACGAAAGAGAAACCGTTTGCATGTGATGTATGTAATAAATCATTTACTTATAAAACGAGTTTAAAAAGTCATTTTAGCACACATACAGAAGAGAAACCGTTTGCATGTAATGTATGTAATAGAGCATTTTCTAATCAGTCGAATTTCAGAAGACATTTTAGGACACATACGAAAGAGTAACTGTATGTATGCGACATATTTAATAAAATCTTTTCTCAACAAGTGAATTAAAAAAAAAAACATTTACGCACACACATAGGGAAGAGAAATGCTAACTCAGTATTATAAACAAAAGTGATTGCATTTAATTGCCATGTGTCTGTTTATTATATGTGGAAACATTTTCTGCTGTTGCACCTTGTACTGTGTTAGTTTATATTTTAAAATTAAACCAATTTTCCCGAATTCCCTGTATTTCCCAATTGTTTACGACAATATCTATATGAAAGATCATGCTTTAAGGGTTAAATGTAGTCCATTTTGTAAAGGAACAGACAGCAGTTGTTAAATCTTCATTTATTCCATCGTAGACAATAGTATGTTACTTTGCAATAGTTAAAATAATCGTATTATACAAGTATCCATGACCAGACTTATAAAAGGTGGCGCGCGATGTTATTTGTTTACATGTTGGAGTGAAAGAGGACAGATAGGAATATGCACAAAGTTAAGGTACCCAGAGAAGGGAATTTTCCCAGAAAAGACTCGTGACTTGAAAAGAAAGTTGTAGTGCACTTATTATGATAAAAGTTGAAGTAATTAAAATGAGGTGTCATTAAAAGATTATTTAAGAAAGTTAATAAATTAAAATATAACATATATATATATATATATATATATATATATGTGTGTGTGTGTGTGTGTTCAAATATGTTTCCTTTTTTCCCAGTGTGTGACATCTTCGTGACAGATATATGATTTGAAAAATGTTTTTGTGTACGTTCTCAAATATGATTCTTTTTTACTAACATATGACGATATAATGATTTGTTTTAATTGCAGAATTTGTTTAATATGACTTCCTTCTTTTAAATTCTGTATCTTCTGTTGAACCATTTTTAAATTTACTTTGGAGGATTATTATGATTAAAATTTCGAAAACTAAGCTATTTTGTATAGGTCATGTGACTGCAATAATTATTCAGTTAGAAAGTGAACATTTATTATTTAAATAAAAGTAATTATGTATCTATTTTATCCTTTTCCCATTTGGTGCTTCTTTTCTGAACAAAAGTGTGGTTAGATGATTTATTTCATATCATTATTGAATTGAGTGATTTCTTAAAATTAAATTTTTTGTATTGTTAGAAATTATAGACAGTTTTACAACAAAACATGAGAAAATTATTGGATATCAAGATTAGGACATGAAAGAAATTCAAAAATTATATATCACATTAAATTACTGTTAATTTTAATAGAGAAATATTAATGTACATCGAAGTTTCAATTCTTAAATTAATTGATGCAAATATAAAATCTTCTAATTTATCAGAATGATTGAATAATGTTAGTACTATCTTGTGTTGATAATGTCAACAGATGGAATTGCAACAGTCACCCATCGTATTATTTGGAAGACTCAATGGCTACTCTCTTCTCGCCGTTTGTAGCTGCTCTTGAGTTCTAACTATTACGTTTTGTTTGTCTTCACAAAGAGAAATCTAGATGAAGTGAAATAATAGGAATTTAGGGGTAACTCATTTCTCTCTTTAAGTCATAAACTTGTGGTTACCTGAATTCCATCCAGATAAAATATCAGTGAATTCCTGATTCAAAATTTCTATTTAACTCTTTCAGTTAGTAATTATTGTATTAATTCATTTGAATTTAAAAAGTATGTATTTTATTTGTGATTTTTGCAAGAAGTGTGTTTGCATTTATTCCGTTTTGTGCAAAATGTGAAGTGTTCTTATATTGACAATTTTACTTTATTCTTGGCATCAGTTTGTGAATATGTATCCTATGTTGATGTAAGTCTTTCATTTTCGTAATAAAGAGATCTTTTAAACGGTCTGTGTTCTTTTGGATTTTTGCAAGATGCTTTTATTATATCAAATTATATTCGAATTAATAAACGTTACTTGTGGGTTTTTTTTTTCTTCTACATTCTGGTTTCTCATATTAAGGCATCCGGATATTTCGGAGTCCATTTTGTCAAATATCATTAAAATAAATATTGTAATAACATATTATGATCGTTATTACATAAAAACTTCCAATAAATGAATCTTAAGATTTTTTCAAAAGTGAAATTTAACAAAGATTTACAAAAACGTGTGGAACATTCAAACAAAATTATTTGTATAAAACTGAAAATAAATTATGCTGGAATACTTTAAACTCATTTGTCTAGAGAATGTACTAGAATCTTTTGAAAAATTTCAAAAATCTACTTTTTATAATTTTTTGTGTTGAATAATACCGAATTTTCCTAATTTTTGCTCTATTGTCAATAAAATAATGGGCTATAGAATTCAAAATTCTGATGCAATTCGGATTATTCTAGTACGTACTCTAGATAATGACATAGAAAATCTGCATACCTAGTTTGATGATGTATCACAAAAAGAGTTTGAGCAATCATGTCACAGGTATGGGAATTTTATAAAAAAATTTTTCGTTTTGAGAAAAACACATTGTTACAAAACACAACGTACGGAAGAAGTGGCGGCAATTGTTTCGGAAAACAAAAAGCAATTTATTCCATGAGACACGACCACGAATGTTTTCCTGGCTGCCTTTACCACCGCTTGGGCTCGTCTGAAACTTTATTCAGAGATGGAAAAGTTGGGGGACGCTGTTCTGTATCATGATACAGACAGCATCATTTGCACCAGTAATGATAAGAATGACCCCCCTGCTTGGAAACTTTCTGGGTGAGTTTACAGACGAGCTGGATGGAGAAACAATAACCACCTTCATCTCTGGTAAATAGATATATGCCAATTATTAAATGATTCCAATGTATGTAATATTTACAGTGTTTATGTAAGTGGTGACATTTTTTTATTTATTTCAGCTGAACCCAAGAATTATGCATATAGAACTTCCAGCGGTAAGACGTGCTGTAAAGTTCGGGGTTTTACCCTGAACTTAAGAAATTCTCAAAAGCTTGATTTTCATTGTATAAAGCATCTTGTGACCAGCCTGGATTTTGAAGAAAAAATACCTCTGCAAGATCCTCACAAAATTGTCCGAGATGGTAAAAAACGAAAGTTTCTTCATAAAGAGGAAACAAAATATTAAAAGTTGATGTATGACAAAAGAGTAATACAGGCAGACTTTACTACGCTTCCCTATGGTTACGAATGAAGTAAATATAGATAGATTTTTTTTTCTCATAAAATCAACTTGTTTTAATTTACTGTTTCATCATTTATTTTTTATAGAAGCTTCACTGGAAGTAAATCAGTTGCTGGGAAAAAAAATTTAAAACTGTTAAAGAATATCAAAAGTTAATTTAGTAAATCCTTCTCTATATACATGAGCATACAAATTTCTTTATTTACTTTTAGGCAAAAATTAAATAATTCTTTTTTCAGGTTATTAAAAATCTGTCAAATAGTATTGTAAAATGAATCGTCATTTTTAAAATAAAGTGTGTGACTTTTTTCTTTCTTTTTATTTGCAGGTGAAAGCTTCCAGGGGATGAAAAAGATTAATAATTCATGCAAAAAAATGTGTGCGAAAAGATTTTGAAAAAAAAATACTATCGATCATGAAATGTATTTTTAATGCAATTGAAACACGAAACTTGTATATACTTTTTTATATTATTTTTTATTGTAAATAAAAAAAATGATACATCAATATGTTATCCATGTATTTCTTTAAGCATACATACGCTTAGTTGATTTAGGCTTTTTTACAGTGGCATCTTTAGATATTTTTGCGGGGTCAACTTTAAATATTTTTCTGTTAACAATATAAGTTGCAGGGATGTCCATTTCCTTTAAAGCTGCTTGAAATTCTTTGAATCCTGATGGAGATTTCTTTCTGTTCCGGAGTAAATCTGTTACGAGATTCACGATATTAGTTCGAGGTATGCGTTGACCCTTGTACACAATTTCTCCTTCTGGAGTCCATGACAATATGGAATGGTGATCTTTTAAATAATCCATAATACTCTTTACAGTATTTAAATACCGAACTGGGGTAGACTTTAGAATTTTTGCTGCAATGACATCTTCTGGAACAGTTTCAGGCTCTTGATTTTCAGTAATTGATGTTTCTTGAATTTCTGTAGTTTCTGCCTTTTGTTGAGGATGGTGAATTTTTATAAACTTTTGTAAAACCTGTAAATATTGGTTAGCCTTTTCACTTTCAGGTAAATCTTTTCTTTGAAGAATATTTTGCATTTTAGCATCTAAGTCAGATAAATGGTCCACAATTTCTGCCCGATCTTCGGGTACCAATATAATTTTCTTAGTGTACTCCATGAATTAGAGAACTAATCACACAGATATCGCAGCAGGTAATAGTATTGATAAAAATCCTTCTCCACGTTGAATGAGAAGTTGTCTCTTCTTATATAGTGGCAGTCTTTGATCTGAAAGTTATCGTAAGCTTGTTTTGAAAGGAGTTAGTTGATTCTTTTATTTCTTAGTGAGAGGCACATTTTCACGAAGGGCATTTATCGCACATTCACACAAAGCTTTAATAAAATTATTTGGGCATGTTTTAAAAATTGATTTTTTTATTTGATTTTATAAATCTCTTTCAAATATTCTAACTGTTGTTGTGCACACATGTTGACGACTAAGTACGAAAATATACTAACAGTATGCTTTATATAGTTTCTAAATGTTTGGCAAATGCTTTAGCTTTGTAAACAGCACAATGGGAAAAACTTTTTCCATGCATAAAAGGACGCAAAACTTGGAAAGTAGGTAATTTCTTCACCTTAGGGCATTCAAAATCATCGAGATTTAAGATATCACGCCCAGTTAAAAACCCTAAAAATTTCTTTTTTTTCAAGTCCTTTCACGTAAATATAGGGAAACGTTTCGAATATGACTGTCAACACACAGTGGGAGGTATCGTATAGTAATTCACCGCCTTCCCATTCGATATGATGTAAAAACTTTGTAATCCATGAATAAGTATTTTGTTTCTTACGATCCAAACTTTCAAAAGAATGCGGCGATTTAAACATCCATCGTCCACAGAAAGTATCGTCATTCACGGCACACACTACCAGCTCTTTGACGACAAAACGTCCTGGAGAGAGTTGAAATCCTTCCAAAATCTAAAACTGCGGAGGCCATGGTGATGTAACACAAATGACTACCGAGGTTGATACACGTAGTATTTATCACCCGGGAAAAGTCCCGTGCGCAGGCGTAGTGAATCATCAGTTTGAGGTGTCAGATCAATCAGCAGGTAACTAAATGGTTTTGAGGTGGCATCTTCGTATACTTCTCGAAAAATTTTTAATTTGTTTGGGTAAAGTTGTCTTCCTAAATGCATGACTTGGGACCGATCTCGTGGGTTTTTAAATATAAACACGTAATGCGCGTTCAATGAAATATCACTCATTTCTTTCCCTTTATGAAATATATTTTGAACAATAAAAATAATGCTCAAATTTCGGTGATGACTTCCTTTACTAAACAGTTTGGTTAATTTGCTATCATTTGAAAGCTCTGACATAAAATCATCTATGATCATTATAGCTTTTGAAATAGTATTAATATTGGATGGTAGTCCTTCGTGAAAATCTACATTTTTCATTTCTTCGTAAAGATTTTGATAAGCCCCATAACACCAGATTATTTTAGAGGGAAAGGGGCGTATCATTTTAAAATCGATTAATTTCTTAACTAAATGTGTTTTTCCGCAACCTGTTACTCCACCAACAAGAGCAGTGCAAGGGTGTCGCAGATGTATTGAATTCATGATCAATGACTGAACATTTTCAAAGTTGGTTATATTTATACTAAAAAAACACAAATATAAATAAACTTTTGTTTAAAAATCATTCTTACAGCATAACGTTTTTTAACGAATTGGTACATTCGAAAGTCATTTTTTTGACAGTGAATAAAATTCCTTACAATAGAATACAAAGAATGTCCTTGACACCGTTTTAAGATAAAGTAAATACAATAGGCTACACACACATTGGAAGTAAGACTGTAGGGTTGTCGAATTCCAGTACACAGAAGAATAGTTCAAAGTGAACTCTTGGAATTTTGGGCCATAAAATTCAGGAGGGTTTCCATACGAATAAAAAAATTCAAGGTTGTCGGCTTCCTGGTAAAAGGCTATCCAGTGGGATCCAGGTTCAGTTGACTTGTCGACATTCACCACAATAGCAGATTTTTCTTTCAATATCGGAATAGTGTCGGATGCAAAAACGCCACGGAAAAAGGTGAAGTATTAGGGTCTCTTGATAAAATAAATTGTATCTCATATCCATCCATATCAATTTCGAAAGTCGTATAAAATGTTCCTCGTTTTATTTATTTCTATAACGCAGATAGTTTGAGGTCAAGTTTTTGTAAATTTTATTTCCAGTCGCAAATTGCTATGTTTAATCAGATTTAAATGTTCTCCGTTACAAAGATCAGGTGATAAGTTAAAAGCAAATAATGTGTTCCCATTTATATATTCTTCTCCTGAAATTAATAATCCTTGATCTTGGCCAAATTTATCGGTTCCAGAAAACAGACTACAGTGAAACCTCTTCGAACGGCCACCCCTGCATAGCGGTCATCCATCTTAATGGCCATTTTTTCGTGGCACGGATTTTTCGGCCCCTAGACCTAATGTTAAAATAACCCCTAGTAACGCCCACCCAACCCCTCTGAACGGCCGCCGGGTGGGTTAGTCCATCCCATTTAACAAACGCATCGGCTAGAAATTTACTTTTAAACTGAAAAACGAACTTAAAAAAATGGTTTCTTCCGAGAAGGGTAAAAACTTAAAATAGTCACAAATTGTATCCTTTTTTCAAAAAATGTAAAAAATTATTAAATAAAGTACTATTTTCTCTTTAGATAAGTCTCAAACTTCATTTTAAATAAGAAATATGTGTCAGACTTGTTTATATTAGGTATTATAGCAATTATCTTGTAATTGTAACGAAAACCTTTCAGAGCGGCCAATTTTTTTCGGAACGGAGGTTTGGCCGCTCAGAGAGGTTTCACTGTATAATAACCTTAGATGTAATTATTCTTATCAAAATTCAGTTCGAGTGGATTATGTGGTACTGACTGTCCATCTACATAAACTCCAATAAAGTTCATATCAAAATGTTTAAAATCGTATGGTGATTTTCGTAATGTCCCGTGAAAAGCATAATTCTCAACGCATCCTACAATAATTCTTTTTGGCATCTGTCCAACGAAAATATTATCTTGTACCATTGACATGCTTCCTTGGGAACGGAATATACTTTGAAAAGTACTCTGTTAATTGGATACTTCGCAGTTTCTTTCTCCAAAGTTTTCACGTGTCCTAAAATAACGCCAGTACTAACGCGTACTTTTCAGACAAACAAGCTGAATTTTTCCAAAACAACTTTGTGCCCTTCTTCACCTTGCAAACAAAATTCGGGTTTACTTCGAATCAGTTTAATTTTCAGATCCACCAAATTTAGTAGTAATCTTTCTTGATGAAACAAATCACTGTGTAAGCCTCCAATCATATCTACCGTAGCACTTGATTCAAAAAACTTAGACCGTTTTTCAAGTCCATTGTCACTGTCTTTGTAGAACATTTCAGAGGTAAGCTGAGAGGTCTTGCTGTCAAAACCATGGTTCAATAATGTCTCAATGAAAGATCGATAAGTGTAGGTATTGCTCGAGTTAGACACAAGACGATCATTTAATGAAACATCTACTTGACTGAAGAGTGAATGCAGAAATAAATTAACAGGCCCAATCTTAGTTTCGCGTGAAGCATTGTCTGCAGTTTTAATTTCTTTTAAAATAGGTGAACCATCTACTTTCAAGATTTTTGCTTGTACGTAAAGTTGGGTTTGACTCAAATCCAAATATTCAGCTCCACTACCAGAAATATGAAATTCAACAGGCCCTGCATCGAATACATTGGACAAAGGATGAAATTCAATCCATTGTCCGTTTTTTACAGCCGTTTGTGTTGGAGGTAGTTGGAAAAGTTCCAATTCCGACTTTGCACATTCTGGAGAACCTTTCAAAATGTATGCCATTACGCATCAAAAATATCTCGACCTCTCGTCTTGTGCTTTTTCGATGAGATGATTCTTTTCTGTTCCTTTCGCTTCCTTTTATATTTTCCCTTGCCCATCATCGACTGTACATGACCAATAGCTTTACGAGCCAGATTTTTTCCTGCTTCTTTACTTCTTCTCTTGGCGGCAATTTTGATATCTTCTCCAGAAACAACATCGTTGATTACATTCGTTCCAGTGATGAGAGCTTCCTTTCCGAGCGCTTTTCCTCCTTTCACCAGAAATGGTAATGCTGCTCGAAATAAACAACGAAATATTCCACCAAATTCATACCCTTTTTGAAAGGATACGCCTTCGTAATATGGAATTCCAGAACCTTTATGATTTGTATAATGTTCCTGGAATTTTGTGGTGCAGCAAGCATGCGGAACTTTTGTAACGCAACTCATTTTTCTTAGCTATGTTTTATTGTATATTCTCATTTTTATAACATCTCTTAAGAGCGTCTAGCAACCATCAGCTCCAGTACATACACAGTCAACATCTATCTGATGCCAAATCCTTTTTTAACCAAACCCTAACACTGAGTGTTGCCACATATATAACATCTTTCCCTTTTAGCAAACATAAAAATACAAAATAATAATTTTTTAACTATAATACAATTACAAAATGATAATGATAATATACATAATGATATGCCTTAATATACAAAATGATACAGATATAAAATTGTTGAATAATGCCTAATTACAAAAGATAATCATCATACCTGGATGGCCTGTTAACATTTCTACCCCTACGAGTTATATACACAGGGTTTGAACTAGCTGAATTGTTATTATAAAGATAACCATTCTGAGAGGTAGTGTGAGATGTATTACGGTTTAAATTAACAGGATTATTATTACTGTGATAAAGACCATTATCTTGAGTATTATTACCACATATATTCCACTCATCACCAAGATCATGGTAATCAGGATTCAATTCTTTATTTGTCTGAATATTTGTCTTGCGAATATGACATTTATTTCGTCTAACGATTCTTCCATTTTTATTCTTTACCAGATATGATCTAGGGGTTGAATGCTTTTTAACGATTACTGCAGGCTCCCACTGTGTACCTACGCTCACCATTACCTTTTCCCCAGAAATAAATTCAGGTCTAACATGAGCTTGTTTGTCATAATATAACTTTGTCCTTGCCTGTTTTTTAATTAGCCCATCCCGGAAATGCTTATGTACTACTGGCTGTAACTCAGTTTGAGTTATGGGCAACTTTGTTCTTAGCTTTCTGCTTAATAACATTTGACTAGGTGAAACACTCATACCTGAAATAGGAGTACATCTGTACTCGAGTAATGCTTCATACAGTTTTTCGGGGTCTGCTTTTCTTAACAAACTCTTGGCAATACCTACAAACTTTTCAGCGAACCCATTTGACTTAGGATACCTAGGGCTACTTGTGATGATTTCAAAACACCATTCTTTTGAAAACTTTTTCATCTCCCAGCTACTGAAAGGAACGTTATCACAAATCATGATTTTTGGGATACCATGAGTAGCAAACATTGGTTTTAATTTATTGATAACTTCCTCTGAACTTTTATTCCTTAACTGAACTACATCCACCCATTTCGTTAAGTAACATCCTACTACTAAATAACTTTTACCACCATAATCACAAATGTCAGGGCCAATTTTTTCATAAGGAAGATGGGGTATTGTGTGACTTATAAGAGGGGCCTATACCTCTCACATACCATACATGTAGAGATCATTTTTTCAATATCATCATTATTATTAGGCCAAAATATAACCTGTCTAGCCCTAGCTTTTGACTTTTCTACTCCACAGTGTGCCTCGTGTAATAACAATAACATGCTTTTCCTTAATGATACTGGTACTACAACTCTACTATTAAGAAAAACTAAATCTTGCTCCACACTTAACTCATGCCTAAACCTAAAATAAGACCTGGCTTCTTTTGGAACCTTATCAATACTATTTGGCCATCCAGTTTCCCAGTATTGTTGTAACTTTTTAAGTCCTTGATCTTTCAAGGTAGCCTCCTTAAACTCCCTTTTTTTAATCTCTGACATCTGCAACTGTTTTGTTAATGTATGAACAGTTTCAATCATATCCTCATCATCAAGTTGAATCTCTTTCTCATTAAATGACCGAGATAAGAGATCAGCTATGTGCATAAATTTGCCTGGTAAATATTTTAAATTCAACTGATACTTTAAAAGCTTAATCTTTATCCTTTGTAATCTATTGGACAACACATTGACAATACTTTTGTTCATTATTGAAACTAATGGTTTATGATCTGTAAATTCCTCAACCTGTCTACCATATATATAGTAATGGAATTTATTTACAGCAAATAAAATACTTAAGAATTATTTTTCTATTTGTGCCTATTTTTTTTTCTGAGTTAGTTAAACTGCGGGAGGAAAACGCAATTGGCTGACCATTTTGCAATAGGCCCTAACCCATCTTTTGAGCTATCTGCCTGCAATGTGATGGGTTTATTACTGTCAAATATGCCCAGTACAGGAGCATTACAAATTAGATTTTGTAATTCTTTGAAAGTTTGAGAATGCAACCCTAGCCACTGCCATTCAACTTTTTGTTTTAAAAGTTCCCTTAATGCAGCAGTTTTAGTTGAAAAATGTGGCACAAACCTCCTTAAGTAATTAAGCATTCCCAGAACTCTCTGCAATTCAAACTTATTTTTAGGCTCTTTTAATTCCACTACAGCCTTAACCCTCTCAGGATCAGGACGCATGCCTGCCACATTAAATACATGACCCAAATATTTAACCTCTGGAACTCTAAATTGTACTTTATTCTTATTGAATTTGATATTAAGGGATTTAGCTCTTTGAACTACTTTAGCCAAAATTTCATCATGCTCTTTTATTGAGTTAGCCGCAATAAGTAAATCATCAAAGTAGATTAGAACACCTTGTATATCACCAAAATTTTCTTGGTTTCTTTTCTGAAAAATTTCAGGGGCACATGAAATTCCCATGGTAAGTCTTAAAAATTTATAACACCCAAACGGTGTGCTAAAAGTACAGAGTTCACTACTTTTTACATCTAATGGTATTTGGAAAAACCCATCTTTCAGATCTAATACAGAATAAACTGATTTATTTGTTAATTTTGGTAAGAACTCTTCTATAGTAGGGATCAATACATGCTCCCTTTTAATTACTTTATTAAGATCTTGGGGATCCAGACAAATTCGTATGGTCCCATTTGCTTTTTCAATTATAACTATATTGCTAACCCATTCTTTAGGTTGATCAACCTTAGCAATAATACCTTGAGCTTCTAATTCTTTCAATTTTAATTCTAACTTTGGTTTAACAGTTAATGGTACCCTACGAGGTGGCCTTACAACTGGAGTTGCATCATTTTTAATATTAATTTTACAAGTACCCTTAAATTTTCCCACACCTTCCAATATCTCCACATTATTTTGTATAAATTCATCTTTAGAACTAAATGCCATATTCATATACTGGTCTAATTTGTTTTTATTAGGAATTTCAATATCATTCACAAAATGAATAAGATCCAATTTAACACATTCATTAATACCCAATAATGGTCTTACCTGAGGATTTGCCACTATAATAAAATCAATAACACAATTTAAATTATCAGCACTACAGTTTAAAGAAATAGAGCCAACAGGCTTAATTGTTGCACCTCCAACAGCTTTCAACACTACATCGCATTTCCTCATTTTGGACTGTGACTTAAACAAATTAAAAATACTAAGAGGCAGTACATTCACTTCAGCATCAGTGTCCAATTTGAATGTCACAGGCTGTCCTTCAATGATAAGAGTTTTATTTCACTCCTTCAAAGTGGATGCTGACTCAATACATTTCACAATATGATGAACGTTTATAGAGTTCACATAATAGTCACCGTTGTCCTCCGATTCATCTACCACTACATCTTTTACATCTTTATAACGGCACACAACAGAGAAATGATTTAAATTGTTACAGGAATGGCAGCGCTTACCGTATGCAGGACATTTCTCTTTCACATGCTTCCTGTTACACTTCCAACAGGAGCTAAACATTCTCGTTTTTTCTCCGTTTTGGCATGATTTATTGACTGTTTCATCTTTATTACTCCAATTTGCCTCACGTGATGATAATGGCTTCTGTGCACCGGATCTCCTTCCAACAAAATCAACATTTTGCCCTTGAAGTGTCTGCGCTCGAATTTTGCTCAACTCGGCTGTTTTTCCTAGGTCAATAGCTCTTTCTAAACTTAGATCCGATTCTCATAGCATTCTTTCCTGTAGACTTGCATCGCCAATTCCCAAAACAATTCTGTCACGGACAACTGAATCGGACTGATCTCCAAATTCACATGATTTCACCAGCTTCTTTAAGTCCATGACAAACACGTCGAACGTCTCACCTTCCTCTTGACAACGTTGATTGAAGATAAACCGCTCAACGACGACAATCCTCTTAGGAGTTGTGAACTTTTCAAAGTGGTTCACCACTTTATCAAAGTCTTTCCTGTCCTCAGCTGATAAATTGAAAGTGTTAAATACCTCAACAGCTTCCTCTCCAGCAGCATTCAGCAGAATCGCCACTTTTACTTCCGACGATTTCGCCTCATTACCTGAAGCTATGAGATAGATCTCAAACAATTGTTTGAACCGACGCCAATTGTCGGCCATGTTGCCGTTGAAGTTCAAACCTCGTGGTGGATGGCAACCTTCCATTATGCTACGATTTTTATTTCGTTCTATCTCTCAAACTAATCCCGCAAGTTCTAGGTTAATAGACTACGCCATGTTTTATTGTATATTCTCATTTTTATAACATCTCTTAAGAGCGTCTAGCAACCATCAGCTCCAGTACATACACAGTCAACATCTATCTGATGCCAGATCCTTTTTTAACCAAACCCCAACACTGAGTGTTGCCACATATATAACAAGCTAAAAACGGAAAATGAATGCTTATCGTCAGAATCATTGTCTATTTATAGGATTTATCGCATTCGAAAATGTAAGACGATAATCACTTTTCCTCTTTCAAATGGAACTAAACAACCTGAGTTAAGGCGCAGTTCTATTTCTATAGTTTGAAAGGATTTTCGGATGACGGGTACGTAATGAGGACGGTCATAATGAGCGCTAACCACATCACCGTCTTTTCCTGAAATTCTTACAACTCTTAAAAGGGGTGCTTTAACATGACCTACAACAACAGGTTGAACAATATCGCTATACACATAAAAGAAGGGAAATGCTGACGGTGGGTCAGCTACAAATGAACTTTCCTCAACCCCTTCAACAACATGCGGATGAAAGCCTAAGAGATCGCACAGCCCTCCTTGTAAAACAACTTTTGTATTCTTTTCTGTTTTTATTTTCACTCGTTTATTGTTAGCATTAAATTTAAAAGTGATTTTTCCTTCGTGCGAAGGTAGCACCATGGCTTTTAAAATGTCGGGGACAGTTTCATAGGAACCTGGTGGAATCTTTCTGGTAATTAATTTTCCATCTCCCAAATCAAAGCCAAAGAATTATTCTTTTCATTTACATTATATTATGTATGCGGGTAAATGATCTCGGCTAATCCGACTTCCCACCTTCCTTCTAATAATATAGGAGAAGGTAGTTGAATCACGAAACTTGAAATTTTATTATTGGGAAAA
Source organism: Araneus ventricosus (assembly GCA_013235015.1). NCBI lineage: Eukaryota > Metazoa > Arthropoda > Arachnida > Araneae > Araneidae > Araneus > Araneus ventricosus. Next base: position 3,976 of record BGPR01029214.1, on the reverse strand, counting down.
TAATGTAGAGAACTGTCAGATGGAAGTGTCATATAGAATGACAACTTGTTTTACTATAAGTTGATTTTTTCTCTACACTCTATTTATAGCATTTTCACCTCACTCACCCACGAGTTAAATTCATCCGGGTCACTTTGAAATTTAACAAAGTACCACTGGATAGAGTAGCGTAAATCTACAACAGCCTGCATTTCTTTCTCATAAAATGTACCTTCGATAACTTTATTGTGAAAGTCTCTCAACTTATAAACAGTTGGAATTCTAGGAACAATCTGGTGAACAGTAAATATTTCTCTTGACCAATTATTTTCGTATATCTTCTCAAATCTTCCTTTCCACTTTCTAATACGAAATGTGTCGCCTACTTTAAATAAAGATTTTTTTTTATTTCTGTTTAGAAACATCGCCATATAAATTTTGCCAAACTTCTGCTTGATTATTAATATTTACTGAAGATGGTTCCATTTTGATACTTCGATGCCACGAGTGATTATAGCTAAATATTATTTCTTTAATCACATCAATATACTTTCGAGCATTATATTCTGCAAAATATCTCGTCAATTTTGACATCAGAGTTCTATGAAAACGTTCAACGATACTAGCTTTAGTTTCGTTATTCGTTGTAAAGAAGTGAACCTTCATTTTCTTTAAATAATTTTAGACCAACTTGTTTTTGAATTCCGTTCCTTTATCCGTTTGTAATAATTGGGGTTTGCGTTCGCTGAAAATTTTGCTAAATCCATTTAAAATACTTTGCCCAGTCTTACCTTTTAAAGGGATTGCCCAGGCAAATTTTGAAAACACTTCTATACATGTCAATAAATACTTATACCCACCGTTAAATTTACTTAGAAATTGCAAATCTAACAAATCAGCCTGAAACTGTTCATCTATTCCATCTACTATGACTCGATTCCTCTTAAAATTTCGTCTAGCTGACCTATGTAAAGTGTAAGAATCTTTAGACTCTAACCATTTTTTATATCTTTATCCTGTTTCCTACGGCCCTACCTAAAGCATTTAAACCCTCAAAACTTGCAGTGTGATCAAGATTTTTATAAAAAATTTCAAGAGAACTTTCTACCATTCTATCCTTTAATCGTTTCAATAATTTAAAATTTAATTTTATCCTTCTCCACACACATACATCTAATATGTTGTAATAAGATTAACACAAACCTTTATATACACTTGCAAAGTAAAAAAATATAAATAAATGAGACACAATAAAATAAGAAAAAACATCTTTACTAAAACTCAAAGCATGATAATGGTATATCAGTATTTTCATTCACAAACATTTCCTCCATTTTTATAAACATTTTTTCAGTATCTAGTTCTGTAAACAAATCCTCTTCAAACCACCTCAGACAAGGTTTATTTATATTTAATTTAACAAATTTGGATGCCAAAGCATCCCAATCATTACTGTAAAAAGCTTGTTCAAAGTAAGCAACAAATTACTGCTGCTTACTCATGTTGACACACTCTTGAATTTCCATATTAAAAACAAATCCATTTTTACAGTCAATGCTCTCAGTTTTTGAAAGTATTGTGATATTATGAGAAAGGAAATCAAATAAACACTTACATAGTGCATTTGTCAGTTCATCGAATCCTTGGGGCGTATCTACGTCCCATCCTTCCCAGCGTCCGCTGTGAGGATATTTTTTTATATCGTTGCTAATACGTTCTCCTAGAGTGTATGTTAAGAGACTTGTCTTAACATGCTGAAATATACGACTGTATGACGTACACAACCGAGTAATTTGATCACCTTTCAGCACTACTCTCTCTGGAACAAGCTTATAACCACTGTCTTTTCTCTGGAACAGTCTTTGGATAGTCACACACTTTTCCAAGTCCACAGTATTATTAAATATGCACACATTCTTTTCGATCACAGACACGGCATCGGGGTTCTCTCGGGCGGGAAAGCTGCGAAGAGCAGTAAGAAGAGAATTCCAGACCTCAGGTTTCAGAGATACTCCTTCTTTCGTTGGGTACAGAATACCGTCATTGTCCGTTGTGTAGTCTCGAATATGCACTCGAGTTTTCTTTTAGGAAAGAATTCACCAAAGTAAATAAGCCATCACCAAGATGAACCATGTGTTTTGGTAAGGAATCCATTTTAATTCCAGCCTCCATTTGCTCGTTAATGCATAGTTTTTTAGATAAATTATCAGGTACATCACTTTTACGCTTTAAATTTCCACTAGGTTTAGCACGAAACATCTTCGAGAAGATTCAAATAGCAGTTATAGACCTCAGGAAATAAAATGAACACACCGCAGCACGGGCGAAGCTCCAAAAATGAAATGTCGGAAGGAAAAGGATAAATAACTCAAAAAGAGAGATATCTTCAACTCACTTTACTTCTCTGAAACAACCAATCAGAAAATTCTACTTCAACCCCATGTGGGGCCTGGGGTACTTCGTGCCCCCTGTTCTGTTCATTAGCAGCCAATCAGATCACGGGAAGCAGCTGCGGATGACCTAAACTCTCCATGACGTCATGCAACCTTGCCACGTCTGCACCATCACGTTCTGACATGCCCGCAAACCTGTTGCCATACACAAAAGGCTAAGTTTCCAGCCAATGACGTCATCATCTCCTTTTCACTTCCCTTCCTCTGAATCCGTAGTTTCATTTCAGTTCGAATGATCCCCACAGCATTAAACAACTAAACTCTATGACTTTGAAACACTCAAATAGATTATTTTAAGACTGACTTACGTGTGGTTACTCTCGCGAGAACGTTCGAATTGTTAAGAAGGAATCTTTTTCAATCCAGCCTCAAAACTTCTTTTTGATAACTAATTTTTTGTACAAAATACATTGATAAGGTTCTTCTTCAGCAATGTTTGTTCACTTTCGGTTTTTTATTGGAACATTATTCGAGCTAGAAAATAATCGTCTGCTACGCAAATAGTGTCGTCTGCTGGTGACAGTGTTTTTCTCTTGTTGTTTTTCTCAGTTGTTTTTCTTTTTTTCTCTCGTTTCCTTTTCAAAACAGGAAGCTAATCTGTTTTCCTTTTTAATTCCTCTGAACTGTCTGATTTTCAAAGTTCATGTTTTTCCGCTTTATGAATTATTTGGCATACTTATGAATCCTTAATTCCTGCTGTCGTGTTACTCAAGATGAATACTGCTCATACTCTCCAGAACATTGAAATGGAGGACTGGGCTTCCCACTCTAAGAATTTATTTCGCTCAAAGTTAGCCCTTCATGATCAAATCATTCGTGTAGCCCAAAATGGTGCACACAAATTTAACATTTTCTTTCAAGCTGCTTCGGGCAAGCTTCCACAATTATATCCTAAACAACTTAAGGATAATCTCACTGTAAAAGTGAGAAATGTTAAACTTATTGACCATATTCAGTTTACGAGGCAGAATCGGCTATTAATTTCTACTGAGCATCTTGAAACGGCGATAGAAATTTCGAACATAAAGGCCATTATGGGCATCCCAACCGTCTGTTCAGTGATATCCGAACAAATTACTAGTCGTTTTTTATTACGTAACGTTCCTCTTGAAACCTCGTTACAAGAACTTACAGACGAACTTGAAGCTGAAAATACTATTAAAATACATGAAGCTCGGCGTTTTTTATCTGATAAATCAAGAAATATCGCTACTGAAAATGTTTTGGTGACAACTTATGGCACTAATCTACCACAGCACATTAAATTGTGGCTCACACGACAGGAAATATCCTTATTCATGGATAAACCTCGACAATGTCGCAAGTGTTTCTCTTTTTCTCATCCTACATCAAAATGTAAAAATGAATCCATATGCGAAATTTGTGGAGAACAACATAATATCCAATCCTGCACTTCTCCCACAATGACCTGTATTTTATGCAAAGGTCCCCATAAAGCTACCGACCTCAAGTGTCCTAAAAGAGAAGAAGAAAGGAAATTCTTAAAATTTAAATGTTTAAACCGTCTGTCCTTTATCGATGCT
>BGPR01029213.1:0-19419 GCA_013235015.1 Araneus ventricosus | reverse complement strand
TTTTCTTTCCAGAGTGATAGTAATGCTAGCTTCCTGAGAGCAGCTCGAGCTGGAAATCTTGAAAAGATATTGGAATACCTGAAAGGAAGTATTGATATAAATACTAGCAATGCAGTAAGTAACTGAATTATATTTTTTTAAGATCATTTTATTCTGACTGTGTTAAATTCTTTGAATTCTAAATTTTGATGTAAAATTAGTTTTTAGTGTGCAGAATTTTTAGTAAGGTACAGCTGTTTCTTTTTTGTTATAGAATGGATTGAATGCTCTACATTTAGCTGCCAAAGAAGGTCATGTTGAAATAGTTCAAGAATTAGTTAAAAAAGGTGCTAATGTAAATGCCGCTACAAAGGTAAGTTTATTTGGTTTATAATTTGTTTGTATTTAAAATAAATGTGTTCTGTATTGAACTGTAAGTTAAGTAGGCTTCGATTGTTAGAATATTTTAAATGTTCCTATGTAAATCAATAATTATGAAATTTCAAAAAAATTATAGAAGAATTTTCAGATTGTTCTTTTATCTTAAAAATTAGTATTTTATCTTTTCTTGTGTTTTATAGTCATTGGGCTAATAACTTAGAAAAATCATAGTATAATTTTATTTTATTGAAATGAAATGATATAGCATCTTTTTTAACTTTCAGAAAGGAAATACTGCTCTTCATATAGCTTCCCTGGCTGGCCAAGAGGAAGTTGCTAAGATTTTGATAAAAGGCGGAGCAAACCCGAACGTTCAATCACAAAATGGCTTCACACCTTTGTATATGGCAGCTCAGGAAAATCATGACAATGTTGTCAAGCTTCTTTTGGCCAATGGTGCTAATCAAAGTTTAGCTACAGAAGTAAGTAAATTTTTAACTAAAATTTTATTAAGGTATAGGAAAGACATATTTTCATACGTGCAAAATGTTCTTCTTTATGAAGAAAAAAATGTTTCTTTTGTAACAATTCAATTATGACAGAAGCAAAGCCAATATATTACCCATGTAATGTCCTATAAATGTAGCTAAATGAAATCAGTGAATGCATGATGTACAATCTGTTTTACAATTTTAGATTATTATTATTATTACCGCCAGCCTTTCTAACGAGTAATGCAAAATAATTTATTTTTGGTGTTACGAACTATACCTTCTTTTTCCTCACAAAAAATTGGGTTGAAGTGACCTGGTGCAAGAACCTTGGCTTCAGGACTGAGGGTTTGCAGGCTCGACACGTGATTCTATTGAAGATCTGCCATATGCATGAGCTTGGTGCTCATTAAATTTGTCTGTCAAATATCCTCTTGCTGGTCTGGTGTGGAAGTTTGGAGGATGGGTTGTTGATATAAGTACCATTCTTGACAACTGATCATCATTCAAAATTATGAGGTTTGTCCAAAAGTAGCCTTCATACAGCTTCAAGGATGTAAGTGCGACTAAAACTAAACTTAACCTCACAGAAAATTTTAATTTCATTGCTAGATAAAATTATAACGCTTAAAAACTCTGTAGTTATGAAACACCAAAATTTAAAGTTATTGATTTCTGCTGATTTTGACAGAAAAGAAATACCATGATTTACATAAGGAATTTTTCTTTCTGAGTATTTCTTAAATAGTTGTCAAAGGTTTATTTAAATGGTGTGTAGAAAATGCTCTTCAACTGGATTTATTTATGATAATTATTAACTATGTATGAAAATTACTAGGAATGATTGTTCCTTTGATGCTGAAATTTTGTATAAAACACTGTTTTTATGCTAATGATCTGGAATCTGTTTTCTCATAAAGTTACATTCATTCAGTTTTCATCAGAAAATTTTTCATTGTTATTAAAAGGGGTATGCTTTGTGATAACTTTTATTTCTAGCAGTGTTGTATTATAATTATGATTCATTTCCAGGATGGTTTCACACCATTAGCAGTTGCTTTGCAACAAGGCCATGATAAAGTTGTTGCGGTGCTCCTAGAAAATGATGCAAAGGGCCGTGTCCGACTACCAGCACTACACATAGCTGCAAAAAAAGACGACTGCAAAGCTGCTGCATTGCTTTTACAGAATGACCATGATCCTGATGTAACTTCCAAAGTGCGTAATATTGGAGTTTTCTTCACTGTATTCAAAAGTTATAGACAATTTTCCTCTTTATTTTCTAATTGTGTAATTTACTTATTTACTTTATAAGTTTCTTAATTATATCTAAAAGCAGTTTTAGTTAACAGCATGAAGTAAATAAGTGACTGTAAATAAAGCAGGGTTTGCTTTGTAATATAGCAAATTGCACACTTTAAACTAGTTATTAAAATTGGCTTGAATATTTCGTACTTGCTTGAAGAATATGAAGTTAATTTGCTGTTATAAAAATACCCTATTCTATTCAGTTTATTATACAAGTGCCTAGGAGAAAAGTATTCAATAAATAGCATATACAGAGAAAACAACACAATTAGGTATAATTCTAGTTGTACCAAAAAGGTTAATTTCTCGATTTTTTTTTTTTTTTTTTTGAAATTTAATGATGTTTAATGTAAGTATCACGAGTGGTCAGCTGCTGTCTAAAACCTGTCATTTATTTCTTGCAAACAGTAACTAATCTCTTGATCTTTTTGAAACCAAAATTCTTGTCATCCCACTTTAGAATGGACTTCACATTCCACTCGGTTTTTACACATCCAAGATTCTAGCAACTAAAGCATGCACTGAACTGTATGCTGTGGGATACTGACTGTTAGTGGGCATACGATTGCTATGAAAAACAGTCTAGATCAGCTGTTGATAGTGTATACATGAAATACCTAAAAGAAAACTTGGATAGGCAAACTTGAAGCAATCCCTTATGAATGGTACAGCACTTTTATAACTAATCATGTGTGGTTCTAATCATTATTTTGCATCAAACCATTATTTGGGATACCTTTAGCGTGGATACCTTGCATTCGTGTTCTGTCTTTCTTTCCAAATGTATTTTGCTTATATATGATTTTAAAATATTCTTTAAAAAATTGCCCTCTTTCTTCTGTTATCATATATTCCGATTCCCAACATTCTTACTTTGTATGCATTGTGTTGTTTACTGCCTTTGAGTCGGACAAACTTTTTAAGTTAAATGCACTTTTTTTTCAGAGCGGTTTCACACCTCTACATATTGCTGCTCATTATGGAAATGAAAACATTGCAGCACTGTTGCTTGATAAAAATGCAGATGTTAATTACTCTGCTAAGGTAATAAAATTCGCTAATTCTTAAGATCAAAATCACTGATTTTTTTAGTTATAATCTTTGAAGAGTAAGAAAATAATGAGTGAATTTCATATGATTTCTCTAAGAAATAACTATTTGACAAACGGTTGATAGTAAAATATGTCTTATAGATTGTGATTATTAAAAAATGAGACTAAAATGAACTTTATAATCAAGATAATTTTCTGAATCACTTGAATCTAATATACAGGTGAATATTTTCATAATGAAACATCTGCTATTATTATAATTATTATGACTTAATATTTATTTTATAGTGATGTAATTTTTCGTTAAAAAATATACTTTATTAATTTTTGAGTATGAATTTTAGTTAATATTAAGTACTGTCTCTTAATTTTGGAAAGTCTGTTGAAATGTAAGTTTATTGCAGAAAGTTTCTCTTTCAACTCCCTGATTTGCTTTGGGTGTGCTTTACTTATTATTGTGTTATGGAACCTTTTAATTAAAATTCGTATTTAAACTATGACAGAAACTGCTTATAAAATGACAAATCAGTACTTTAGTAGTTTTTAAAATTTGCTGTGTTAAATTCTCTGTCCGTTTTTATAAATCTAATAATACTAATTTTGTATATCAGGGGTGATTGTGTTCCGGTATTATACCGGAAATCCGGTATTTTCTTCATCCTTAATACTGGAATTCCAGTATTTTCTGATAAATCTATTTTTTAAAACTTAAGAGTGCCAAAGACTCAAACTGCTACGAATTTTCTGTAGTTTCTAAGCAATTTCTGCTTCTACTACGGACTACACAAATTATAATCCGATTTTGATTTTAATTTTCACTTTCTTAAAAAAATCATTTCATGAGTAATTATTTTTGTAGTAATATGAAACACTTTTTAATAAGAAATATGAAAAACCAGGGAAAAAAATTAAGGTTTAGTGGAAATTTTTTTCATATATTCTTGTTGTTTACTTTGGATTATGCCGAGTCTATTCAAATGAATTTTTTAGAAAATGCCATACTATAACTAAGAATAACTATGTCCCTTAAGAATGGTCCTGTAAGAATTTATATATAAATTCATTAATGCTATTCATACAAAATGTTATGTTTTTAATATTGTTTTGTTATCAATTTTGATGGTTTCTTTTCATGTGTGTTATAGAATGTTATTGAAAACTCATGAACTAAGACAAAATAAATTAAATCAATTTCTTATGTGAAAAAGGCATATTGAAAATTGCATGCAAAAGTTGAATCTGCACTGTAATGAATGAATACATATCCATTCCCTACGCATAATTTTCGTACTAAAATTTCAGGTATTTTTTCATGAAGCCACAATCACCCCTTGTGTATGAAATGTGTTATTGGTTTATGACATAAAGAAATTTTATCTAGTTACATATGGCATGTAACTTAATGTCATTTGTAATTAGTTATGTTGATGATACAGTTTTTAACTATCTTCTTTTTTTCTAGCATCAAATCACTCCTTTGCATGTTGCAGCAAAGTGGGGGAAGTCAAACATGGTTACTTTGCTTATTGATAAAGGAGCTAAAATTGATGCGGCCACCAGGGTAAGGGATTCTTTTTTTTAATATTTAATCTAAATTTTTAGATTTCTCTTAGTTTCTGTAGGTTTCATAATTATCTGAATGATCAAGGCAGAACCCTCGCTACAAGAAACCTTTTAACAAAAGTCGGACAACAATATATGTGGAAACTTGACCAAACTCATTACATACTGACACAATCATTTAAAAAATACCAATTCATTAGTAGTAAATGCAGTTTGTATTGTCTGAAGTTTTCTTCATGTTGGTTACATTGCCGTCATTTCCATTCAAAAGTAATTCCAAAACTTTCACCTGTTACCTCTCCACCTATTGACTACTATAGTATAGCAACGGATTCTGAAACCCTCCGCACTTTCGCACATGCGCCGGTTGGAGTTATTTTCATCAAAATAGAAGAGAAAGTAAAGAATGGAAGGGTGGTGTTTACATTTTACTGAGCATGATCTAACAAAGAACTCCGGAAATACGCTCATATGACTCATTGCTCGACACCCCTTTCCGGTGTTAAATCGTCCAAAAGTGGTAGTCTCAGAATCTGTCGCTGAACAGTAAAAGATAAGAACAATCACTTTCTTTGCATATCATTATTATGAATAATCATGAGTGAAAATTAGTGATGAAAGTAAGAATGCTGGAAAATCTCCGTTAGCATAACTGCAGTTAGTGAATATTTATTCTAAATACTTTTATAGCAATTGTAGTAAGGGATACTATATTGTTTGCAGTCGCTCGCATGTGGATGACATGTTTTTCATGCAACCAGATTAGATAGTGGAATGTTTTCAGTATTTTTTGCTAAAAAGTAATTTGGTTGTAGAGTCTCAGCTTTACAAATCTGCTACCAATTAACTCAATATTCTTTGCCAAATCTTCATCTGGCAGTGAATATTGAGTTACTCCTTATTTCCTTAAAAATCATTTCCCAGCATTAAATTAAAAAAATATTACAGCACATAATAAATAACTGTTGTAGAAATAATTTCTAGAGTTGGAGACAAGATTATAATTTGTTAACCCTTTAACTGTGGGTACTGTCTTATATATGTGGTTTGTTTATTAAACCACACTCACAGTTAAAGGGTTAAAATGGCATTTATATACAAATGCATGCAGTTATTGCCAGTATTTTTTTGCTAACTACTTCTCATTTTCTGGTTATTTTTAAGCTGCAAGATGATTATTAAATTTAAATAAACATTACATTTTTTCCTGTTTGTCTAGGATGGACTGACACCTCTGCATTGTGCTGCCAGAAGTGGTCATGATCAAGTTGTAGATTTGCTACTTGAAAAAGGAGCTCCAATTACAGCTAAAACCAAGGTATGCTGCTGAATCATATCCTTCTTTAGGAGGCTAGGTGTGAAAACAGTATACATATGACAGTGACAGTGTTTAATGCCCAACTGTAGAAAAATTAAAATCAGTCAGATAATCCTAACTAATTATTTTTTTACTTTAATAAAAGTTATTGCTGTTTGATCAACTCTGGCATTTAATTTCAACACTTCCTATATTAATATCTTGATTCATTTTCCATTATTTATATCATTTACTAGCTTGCATTTCTGAAATTAAAAAAATATATGTATATTTTATTTTTAAGAAAAGTTTCAAAAACAAAATGTATTATGAATGCATTTTCTAATATAATTTTGATTTTTTGTTTTGTTTTTGTTTTCATACCATATTTGCTTCTATTTTTTATATAATATTCATGTTTCATTAAAGAAACTGGCGAAATTCAAGACGTTTCTTTTGTGTAATTTTTCTTAAGCAGCATATTACACTAAAAATTAAAATATTTAATTTTATTATCTAATTACAATTTTTTATTCATGCAGAATGGTTTGGCACCTCTACATATGGCCTCCCAGGGTGATCATGTTGATAGTGCAAGAATTCTTTTGTATCATAAAGCTCCTGTTGATGATGTGACTGTGGTAAGTATATTATGAACAACATTTCATGACTTTTTAGAGCTTCTTCCTTCTATTTTTTTCAACATAATCAGTTATGATGAAAATATTGCAAGGTGATTTGATTGCAGATATAAAAGTCTAATGTAGAATTTTTAAATTTTTGATTTTAAATTAAGTTTTTTTTTCAAAATTATATATAATATTTAAAGTTAAAAAGGCCCATCTCCGATGACTGATCGTACCCCCATAAAAGAGGGGTTGGCGCATGGGCCACTTATAATGGGGGCTATTTTGTGTCTACACCACAGTGCTAGTATTTTCTCTCGTGGCGGCCAGTCTTTCTGAAGTACTGGGATGCCTAGGCAGGGCTGCAGATAGTCTTTGTGGTATAATATTTAAAGATATTTTTTATGTTTTGTGTTAAAAATTACTTACAAGATCGGTGTTGTTATGGAGTATTTTGGGAAAAATATATACTCAGAATATTTGTTTTTTGACAGGATTACCTCACAGCTCTCCATGTAGCTGCTCATTGTGGTCATGTTCGAGTGGCAAAGTTACTTTTGGATCGTAAGGCAGACCCAAATGCTCGTGCTTTAAATGGATTTACACCTCTTCATATTGCTTGTAAGAAAAACAGGATTAAGGTGGTAGAGTTGCTTCTGAAACATGGAGCTTCTATAGAAGCCACTACTGAAGTAAGAAATGTTTGATTTCCATTCTTCAAGGCATCAGAATGTTTTCACATTGATTTAATGATATTTTATGGATGTTTTTAAAGAGATTTTTAAAATATATGTTAATTTCCTCAATTATTTACGAACACTATTGAACTTTTATTATTTGTATGACATAATATACAAATTGGCAGGAGATATAAATTTCAAATCTGTGCATTTTCATACTTTAATTGCAAGTTTGACTTTTCTAGTCTGGTTTGACTCCTCTTCACGTTGCCTCATTTATGGGCTGCATGAATATTGTCATCTACCTTATCCAACATGGGGCTAATCCGGACGTTCCTACTGTACGTGGGGAAACACCTTTGCACCTCGCAGCTCGAGCCAATCAGTCGGACATTATACGCATCCTTCTTCGAAATGGAGCTCATGTTGATGCTTCAGCCAGGGTATGTTAAAATTTCCTACTTTTTTTATTATTTCTGTAGATTAAAGTTTGTTGTAACCTTTCTTTCTGGATACTTTATATAGTTAGAACTTCAAAACTGTGTTTCAAAGATTTGTTTTTAACATTTGCCTTGAAAGCATTTAACTTTAATAGGCCTGAAATACTTTCCATTAAATTTTGAATTGTAACTTTTCAAATTCTCTGATATGTAAATTTTTGTTTGTAAGCTGACGAGTTTCAGCAGAAATGGCCTATTGGTGAAGCATGTTTTTTTATGGGATAATACCTTTAACTATATACAGTTATTTTTTTCAAAGCAGTTCAATTCATTATGTAGTATATTTACTATGGTTTTATTTATTGTAATAGAGTGTTAATATGTTTTAATTTTCCTCTTTTCAGGAACAGCAAACTCCTCTGCACATTGCCGCTCGTCTCGGAAATGTTGATATTGTCGGCCTATTACTGCAGCATGGTGCAGCAGTTGATGCAACTACAAAAGATATGTATACTGCTCTACATATAGCTGCTAAAGAAGGACAGGAAGAGGTAGCGTCTGTTCTTCTTGACCATGGGGCCTCTCTTACCGCTACAACAAAAGTAAGAAGGAGTTTTTATAGATTTAAAAATTCAGATTTTACGTAAAATGTAAAGTAAATGCTTTGAAGTTTGTCTGATAATAGTGGCAATAATGCTTCATTTACTATTTAAAAAATTATTAAATTAATTATTTAAAATTATTATTATTATTATTAATTATTTAAATTTATAAAATATCAAGATGGGTAATTATTGAAATTGATGGATTCAAGAGGAGTTGAATGAAAAGTGACGATTGCAAATGAAGTATGATGAAAATTTGTATACGTATATAGAGGGAAACTACTTCAGTTTGTTCTTTAACTTTCTTCTGATTTGAATCTTACAGCTAATACTGAAGTTATTAAACTCCATCAAATAACTTTTTTCAGTTTGTAAGGATCACATGATATTGTACGACTTAGATTCTGTTCCAGAATCATAAAATATTATTTAAAGGAACCTTTTCTATCCAATGTTATTAGAATTTTTCATACCTTATAAATGTAATACATTTATTGAGCTGTATTGGTGTGCATCGTGTACTGTTGAATATTCTATACTAGCCATCTTTGGTGGCCAGCTTGTTTGCCGAGAATATGATTTCAATTGAATCTTGCCTCATTTTATGTTCATGGTTCCCTTAACAACGTAATTTTAAACTTCAAATTGTTGTACATATTTAACCCATGTTCTTTTAGTGGCCTTGCACCTGTTCTATTCATTGTATACATAAGTGTCTCTAATGGTGTCAAATAATTTCCAATGTCACGTAACATATAATTGCACGTTGTTGGCACCGTCTTCACATTCTTATTCTTTTTTTAAAATATGCATTTGATTTCAACATTACCTAGCCGCCGTCAGCGACCAGCTTGATCGTCGGAAATAAAATTTCTACTGATTCTCTTATGCATAATTTTATATTCATGGTTCCCTTAAAAAAGTAGTTTTAAATTTCAAATTGCTATAGACATTTAATCTGCGTTCTTTTCGTAGCCTTGCACTTGTTCCATTCCTTGTCTACATTAATGTAAAATATGCATTTGATTTCAACATTAAATTGGCACAGCACATTTTACGTCCAACAACATGCTAAGTGGCTTAAAAGGTTTACTGGATTATTGCATTATATACTTACTATTTTGAGGACTTCCTTTACAGATTGCACAGAAAAATCCATCAAGTAAAAGAAGAAAGTAAAATCCAGTTAATTATTATCTTAGCTTTCAAAAATGGAAGAGAAAGACACAAATATTTGTTTAAACAATGAAAACTGTTTGAAATGTGTTGCAACAGTGAAATGTATTCTTGCCAATTATGCCAAAAAATATTTTTAAGATTTTATTAAAATTAGAGAAAAAATCGTACGACAACTTCATTGATATTATTGAAAAGATAATTTTTTAAATGTTCAGATGGTTGTAAATATAATTTTTGTATTATATTGTGTATTATTTTCGGAAGTTATTAAGGAAAAACGCCAAAATTTAGCTTAATTTTTAAGTAATTAATTCTAATTAAAATTTTTTAAAAACCCGGCTCCGAGGTGCACATTCTCGCCCTCCAAAGTATGTTTGTGCAAAATTTCGTTTCTCTATGTCTAGCGGCCTGTCCTGTAGAGCTCCGACACACACACACACACATTCTCTTTTATTATTAGTAGAGATAAGATGCAATTGTTTAATCTCAATAAATTATTGTTGAGAAAACATTGATTACAGTTAAATGCTATATCATTGTGTCCAAATTTAACAAAAAAGCAAAACATTCATTATCTTAAATTTTAATGTAGGTGTATTTTTCTTGTTCATGATGAAGGGGGAAAAAGTCAAATGTTTTTCTTATTTGTATGGTTAAAAAACTTCTTATTGTATGTATTTTTGAAGTGGATTTGTTCGCCGAACAGAATCCGAGTCAGTTTTCTTTTCACATTTCAGAAAGGCTTCACTCCTCTTCACCTAGCTGCAAAATATGGGAATATTAAGGTTGCCAGGCTTTTGCTTCAAAAGGATGCTCCTGTTGATGCTCAAGGGAAGGTAAGAAAAAAGATACCTGAATGAATTCTGTATTTATAAATCCTTCTTTTAAAAATAAATATACAGAAAATCTTATTGAAGTAAACATCTTTATTTGCAAAGTAACATAAATTAATTATCTTTTAAATATTTTTATTCTTCCATATTATTGCATTCCTGTATTTTAATAAATGTGATGTTCTTTTTGGTATGTTTCAGAATGGAGTTACCCCCTTGCATGTTGCTGCACATTACGACCATGTCAATGTTGCTTTATTGCTTTTGGATAAAGGAGCATTTCCTCATGCAACTGCTAAAAATGGATACACTCCATTACATATTGCTGCAAAGAAAAATCAAATGGATATTGCCACAACACTCCTGGAATATGGTGCAAAGCCTAGTGCTGAGTCAAAAGTAAAATTGTTGTCCTGAACTTTTTTAAAAAAAATTGTTTTTAGTTATGTTTTTGATATTAATTGCAAATAAGTGGTTCATTTCTTTTAGTGATTCAATATATATTTTCTTCTTGGTTTGTGTGCATAGTCAAATTCTATGATACTTGAATGTTACTTCTGATATTTATTTGTACATGCTTTGAGCATTAATTGATGAAATTTTATAATTTTCTTCTTTTAAGGCTGGATTCACACCACTACATCTTGCAGCTCAGGAGGGACACACTGACATGACTACCTTGTTGATAGAGCATCATGCTGATGTCAATTCTCCAGCTAAGGTTTGTTTTCTTACTTTTTTTTAGCTTAAGTAGAACTTCTAGAAACTCCTGACTTGGGAATGTAACACTGCTGTATTTTTCTAGAATGGCTTGACACCGTTGCATTTGTGTGCTCAAGAAGATAAAGTGAATGTGGCCGCCATATTAGTTAAGAATGGAGCAAAAGTTGATCCGCCCACAAAAGCAGGTTATACACCACTTCATGTTGCTTGCCATTTTGGCCAGATAAATATGATTCGTTTCTTATTGCAACATGGAGCAGATGTAAACGCAACAACATCTGTAAGTAAACAGTTTGATTTCTTTTATTAACTTAGTGTTTAATTTATGGAAAATTTTAAAATTGGCTTTAGATTTATTTTTTTAAGAAACATTGTTTAATGTTATAACAATTCAGATTTAATATTTTTATGCCTGGGTTGAGTTTGAACTATGGTATTTTTCTTAATATGACTACAATTCTCTCAGAAATAAATTAAAATTTTTGTTTCTGGTAGAGCGTGATTTGCTTATATATATAGGACTGTTTTAATAGATGAGTATTGGAATAAACAATTGGATGATTTCTTTAATTTTTTTAGCATGGCTATACACCTTTACATCAAGCTGCCCAACAAGGCCATACATTGATCATCAATTTGTTGTTAGAGCACAAAGCTTCTCCTAATACAACTACAAATGTAAGTTTTTGTTGAAGGTACTATTTTGATTTTCCCATCTTTCTTTACAATCTCTGGTATCCGGCATAAATAGCGAAGTTAATTTATCTTTGTATTTATGCAAGATTTTATATTCTTATAAATTTTGAGTTAAACTATGTAGAAAATAAATGATGCGAAATATATTGTTTATGGAAAGCTATATTTGTGATCATAATATTTCAATAAACATATTAATTTTTAATGAAAATAATTTATCTTTTATGTATTTTATTATAGCAAGGTCAAACTGCACTTTCGATTGCACAAAGACTTGGTTATATTTCTGTTGTGGAGACTCTAAAGATTGTGACAGAAACTATTGTAACCACAACTACAACAACAATTACTGAAGAGAAATATAAAGTAGTTGCTCCTGAAACCATGCAAGAAACATTTATGAGCGATTCTGAAGATGAAGGAGGTAATTTTTTTACTTGTTTAAAAACTTATTTTATAAGGAATTTATGACACAAATATAGACATTTCATGTAGCATGTTGCATATGTAGTTGATTGCCTAATTTTATTTTTATAAAATTATCTTTGTGAAAAGTAGCTTTTCAGACGTAATAGTTAATGAGCAATTAGGGTTCCACAATGCATTGAGAAACCAATTACTCATTAAAGTTCAAAATACAGTTATATATGGCATTTAAGTCATAGTAAATAAAGATTTCAGATTACTGTGATGATGGAAACAGTATAAGCACCGAAGTTAAATATTTATGTTAACATTTCAAACAATATAAAAATATTGTGTATAAGAGAAGAAATTTGCTTAATGAAAGACTATACAAATCTATCTTGTTAAGAAATTCTAATGATGTATTCTGAAATTTTGAGCACATAACTTTTTTTTTTTGCCTTTTTACATAAGTAATAGATAAAGTGTTTGAACTTTTAAAAGTGAAACACAATTTTTATTCCTACGAAGAAATCTAATTTTATGGATATTTCTGTTTAATTAATCCTTTTTACAGCTATTCTTTTTTCAGTGGCTTTTTCCATAATTTATTAGTGAGAAAAACATGCTTGAAAAAGTTTTTCTAATCAGGTAAAAATTTTGTTAAATCTAAGCTGATTTTTAGTAGATGGGCTTTTTAGACATCACTGAAAGTTGATCTATATCTAAAGAAATCATTTCCTTTTTTTTTCTTATATTTCCTTATAAGCTGAGGTTGCTTGTTAATGAAAACAGTTACTATATATTTGCCTAGTACAAATATTGCATCATTAAGTATTTGGTCTTTTTGAAAGTGTTTCCATGTAAAATATCCAGTTTTAATCTGCAACTGCTCCATTCCAGATTGGTTGCACCTATAAGCCTGAATGCCACATGGAATTTTATTTATTTTTTTACTCTTATATATGGAACTTTTTGTCCCAGCATTATAAAATGTAAGATTAGCATTAATGGAAAGATTCGGATAATATTAACTGGTTTGTTATGATTTCAGAACACATTTATCCTTTAACCCTTTCGGTCCTATTGAAATGTATGTCCCAGTATGTATGTATGTAAATCCTAATGTACGTCCCAGAGATCAGACTTCATTCCTTATTGTGTAAATAAATCCCACTTTTGCATATTTTTGTCAACATTAAATTAGCACTCTTTTTTATAGTTAAACTTTAATCATGCAACAGCTGGGTTGAAAGGGTTAAAATGTTTCATGGATGTTACATTTGCATACAGTTCGTTAAAATTTCATTTTGAAAAGCATCCCACTGCTAACTCAGTCACTTATTTGGAAACTGAATATAAGGTGTAAAATAAAGCTATTCATAGAGGATTTGGAAAGATTTTCTCATTTTGGTTCGTGCTTTCAACTGTGTGATATAATTAATTTTACTAATTCTTTAACTAACAGCACCATTGTTTATGTTTTAGAAATGTGGTTTGTAAATGTTTAACTTTCATTGTTGCATGGATATTACTTTGCACATTATGTGCTTTATTTTTTAAAAAAAACTTTGAAACACTTCAATTTGCACTAAACACCCGCTTTTTAATATTTTATTATCAGACACTCGGTACAAAACCTATCGGATGTTTGTTGCCTTTGCTGTGTTATCAGTTTTGTAAGATCGGTATTCTTTCTTTCATTTCACACTGGACAGACATAAAAATTAGGTGTACACAGTGAATGATTTGGAATTGATTTCTTTGTTACGCAAGTCCCTTCATGACTGCTAGAAAGGAATACTCTCTTTAGATCTTTACATTTATTAACTCCTGGTTCACTTAAAGCTAAAACATTTTATTTTTGCTGTGCATAATTTTGCTTTTTTTTATTGGTGAGATTTTTGCAGTGGTGTGGGTATTTTGATATTTTTTTTTTTTTTGAAAAAGTGTATATGGTTTTTAAGTAGTGTGTAGTTCATTTTTTAAATGATAAATTTTGAGAAAGAATTTTTTGATCTTAATCCTCTGTAAGTAGGTGTAGTGAAATTAGGGTGGCTGGGAATATAAATTTTTGAGCTGATGGTTTGATCCCTTGGCACAGGTGATGATATAGAAGACACTTCACTGTATGGGAAACCGGCCCATGCCACCCATGTGTATCTACCTTATATTGAAGGTCAAAAGTTACTAATGAGTAAGTCTTCACCTAAAAATTGCCCCCTTCTAGTTCTCACTTGAAAATCTTTTCTAACTTTCCTTTCTCTTTTAATGTTTTTTCATAAATGTTTCTTTTTTCTTATTTTTGTATGTTTGTTGTATGTTTTTCATAGTTTATGTTTATCATAGCATGTTATACCTCAGATTGTTTGTAGTTGTATAGTACATATTGTAGTCTTCTTGTCCGTTGTATGAAAATGTTTAAAATCCTTAAGTGTATAGATTCCTCTCAGAAAAACCACAATCTATATTCATGTGTCCTGCATGTTTGGAATAAAATTCTCTGCCTCCCTTGTCCTAAAGCCATCGTTTTAATTTGATGTTGTCATTATTTATTTAGTGTGATTATCTTCTTTCTTCTCTTTATGCACTTTCTGCTAGAAAGGGGTAAATAAATCGAAATTTTAAAGCATCGAGCTTAAGTTATGCAAAACTCTGTTCGTATATGCTTTGGCACTAATTTATTTTCTGTGCGAATCATTACTTGCGTCTCGATTTTCTTCGGTACATTTCGAAACAAGGTTTGTTAGAAGACTTACTTCAAGTATGCACACACTGTGCTGTTGTATTTTCTATTTGTTATATATTCTTACTTTTTAAGCATTGTATTTGTTTGATGGGTGCACATCTCTTAGATGCTGTAATATCAGAGATGTTATGCTATTAAGTTAATCTTCAGTTTCAAAATTTATTCATCTGAAAAATTTGATATTACCTATTTTTGAGTTAATTTAATCTTTTTAGTTTGCTTCTGAAAACTTTCCTTTGCTTTATTTTTATATCAGAATTATATAAATTAGCTTAAAGAAATTCAAAGCCTAGGTTATATCATATGTTTACTTACAATATGCAATTAATGCTAAAAAGCATGATTTGCTTGTTACTCTTAACATTTTAACAAAATAATTGTGCTTCTGCTTTTCATGGGGAATTTAATAAATATGCTAATTTCTTCAATAATTCTTTCGATGATTTCTCCTAAATTAGTTTATAATACCTTAATTTATATTAAAACTATCTTTTTATTACTTCTTTTTAAGTAAAATGTTTATAATTTGTAGGTTAAACAGAATTTATAAAGTTATTGATGTTTAATGTGTTTCAGTATTGTACAAAAAATTGTCGCATCCAGCAAATAAATCAGATTTTCAATTCATTATTAGTTTTAGAAATTTATTAGCTTTGCTTTAGTGTTTCATTCTTTTTTGCTTTACTTTGTAGCATAAGTTTCATTTTACATAAAGCCGTATTGATTTTTAAAAAGAGAGACTTCAACATTTTCTGATTAAAAAGTTAATTGAATGTGTTTGATAATTTGTCAAGTGACCTCTAGTGTTAGTTGAATGAAACTATCTTTTTTTCTTTATGCGATGAACATAACACAGGAAGTCTTGTAGCAGCCATTTTATAACCAGTTACACCATTGAATATATGTTTGCATTGCATTTCTGAATTTTTTGTTAGATATGCAGAATTTTATATATATATATGAAATGTTTTTGTTGTTGTAGTCATTAAAAGGCCGAATAAAGAGCTATTTCTTGTTTATTATTCAACAAATTATGAGTTTATGATTATACACATCATATGAATGTTTCAAGTCAAAAGCGAACAGAAAATCCGTGCATTTTCTCAGATAAAGGATTATATATATAGACACTGTGATCAAAGTGAAGGGAATATTAGCTATTTTTAGTAAATTACGTAAGTGTTTTAGGGAAAAGTGTGTCTCCAACAAGTCGCTGATTTTGCGATTTATGTTGGCACGTGGAAGCGATTAAAATATTCTTGTAGTAGTAAATATGCCGAAATGCAAGATTTAATATTCCTCCATCGCGGGAAATAAAACGAAATTAGTGTTTAAGAAAAGTTATTTTGGAATACATTAAGACTTCACTATAATATTAGAATTTAAAGTAAAATGAAATGAGATTATTGCATATATATTACTTTATAAGGAATCCCCCTGTAGTTGATAACCTTTCTTGGTTAGTAAAGATTGATATTAAATTAATGTCATACATATTAGTTAAAAATTAAAACTGCACTATTTTAAGAATTTTTCCAGGAATCAAAATTTGTGAGTCCTTTATATCTGAATATTTATAGGCTGTAGGATGTGATAAATTTTTCCCACCTAAATATTTTTCATTAAACTGGCCCAAAGCCAGATATTTAGCAATTATATAATCTTTTAGGCATATGACATGTTTTGTTGGAATTATCTGTCTCTTTATTGTTTACTATTAATGCTTCTTTTTTTATGATGGAAGATTTTCTTTTTTATTGTCTGCCAGATTTCAGATACATCTCCAAGATATGCTAATTGCAGCAGCTTACATTATCATTGGTGCATATAAAGCGACTGGAGAGCAACAATTTCACAATATCAAAGATTGCTTTATTAAAACATTTCCATGCTTCTTTTTTTTTTTGCCCTTTCTCTAGCAATCACAGCCACAAATTTTTATTTGTAAACAATTTTCTGTACAATTTTCCTATTTTAAACATTTTCAGAGGAACAGACTATTTCCCTCATTAATTCATGATTTGAATAGCATTTACAGGCTTTTGTAAGTTTGAAATAATTTATTTTCTATGTTGAGACATTGATGTTGTGCAATTTATTGTAAAATCGTTTCAACTATGACAATATTATTTGTGTTGTACATATCGTGTAACTGTGATATTAATAAACTGTAATAATAGTTTAAACTATAACACTTTAGCTGTGGTAATCGTACATTAATCAGTTTTTGTCTTAAGTGAACAACTCTTTCAAAATGAGTATCAGTAATATTTCTTTTACTTGACTTTGTAAACTTGATTGGTCATAGTAGATCTAAAAAATGTTCATTGTCTGCAACTTATCAGTGCATAGGTTTTGCCATAAGAGTCGGTTTAAAGTTAATACATCTCATTAATAAGAAAAAAAATTACCAATCCCAGTAACTAAAATTGCTTTAAGTAATTGATTTTTTTCTACCTTTTGTAAAATTTAATAGATTATGATTATTATTAGTTATTCTAGAATTATTAATTGTAGTAATATTAAAATCTACTTTCATCATCTTCTAGAATTATTAATTGTAGTAATATTAAAATCTACTTTCATCATCCGAATATTTTTTCTTAACCTATTATTCTATCATTGTTTTTAAAGTATTCTTTTTCTCTCATATTATTGTTTGTAACAGCTGAGGATCAGATGATGGGAGACCAGTCATTGCATTATATGACTACAGATGAATTAAAAGCTTTACATGATGATAATACTCTTGGTATCGATGTCACTAGGGATGAAAGAGAGCATGGTTCAACAACCCTCATTGGTAAGTCAGCTTAATAATGCAATATTTTATAGATATCAAAATTTAAAAATGATGAATTATGAATTTTTACTTTCTCCTATATGAAGTATACAAAGAGAAAGTATTGTAATCGTCAAAAAATTCAAACTCGAGATTTTGACGAATCTCCACG
Source organism: Araneus ventricosus (assembly GCA_013235015.1). Lineage (NCBI taxonomy): Eukaryota > Metazoa > Arthropoda > Arachnida > Araneae > Araneidae > Araneus > Araneus ventricosus. Next base: position 1,458 of record BGPR01029213.1, on the reverse strand, counting down.
TTTTAGACCTCCCTGAGTCCGAAAACACAATTTTGGAATTATGTCTGTCTGTGTATCTGTGAACACGATAACTCGAAAACTATTAGAGATAAAGGGATGAAATTTGGTATGTGAACTTGACACATAATTTATAGGTTTCTATCAAATTTTGGACAAAATCCGTCCATGGGAAGTCTGTCTGTCCGCGGTCATGCGAACACTATAACTCAAAAACTTGAATAGCTAGATGGATAAAATTTGGTACACACTTTTATCATCATGATTGTAGATCCGTATAAAATTTTGGGCCAAATCCGTCAAAGGGTTGACTATCTGTATAATTTATATTTGAAGAGAATCCGCTATCTCCACGCGCATGCGTACTGCAAGCAATCTTCTGTGCACATGAAAGGAACGGAATTTCAATACGGAGTAGCGAATTCCATTTGTCCTTGAGTCGGTAAGAGTGGAAGTGTGTGATTACATGCATTTTATTCGGTACGCATCTCTTTGAATTTGATTCTTTACCTAGATATTTTAATCACTATAATGAAAAACCCTCTGATAGTCATTGGATTTTGGGTAACAATAGGTACGCATTTTTTTAGCCACGCGGGGAAACGACACCTTTTTGGGGAAGTATACGAAAAAGTTTAGGGGAGAACACTCCCGCTGGTTTTTTATATCTTTGCTAGAAAATCAAAATGTGAAGTTTTTAAATTATGCGTTGGGAGAAACCTTGCTTATCCCCTTAAAAATAGTATTTTGAGAAAGAAATAAGAAACTCATTGGAACAATGAGATTTCTTTTTCTTTTAACTGCCTATGGGGTTTCAATTACCAATAAACACAATTTATCCTATTTGTAGTGATTTGGTTGGACAGGTGATTACTACTATATACCGGATACTAAGCATTGCTTCAGAAGCATATAACTTAGTGTTTCTCTTTTCATTATTTGTGTTGATACTATTTTGGTCATTACAAATGTATTCTGTCTCTGAACTGATATTCACCAGCATAATTTATTATCCACAGGAAATTCAATCTAATTTGATTAATTTATCTTAGGTGCAAAATTTATTATTCAGGAATTTTGAGTAAAATATTTAATTAGTGTAGTCAATTAATAAAAATAAATTCATATTTTTTGTCATTATCAGATGAATATTTATATCTTTCGTACCTGATTCATATGACCTATAAGCCCTACGAGATTCACAAACTTGCGTGCGAATAAAATTTTATTCCGTAGCACCTTTAACTGCCGAAGAGGACCATCTGACTCCTCAACATGTTGTTCATCAAGAGGCTACTTTTAGCAGCAGTATGGCTCCTGATAATGTTGATCTTGCAAGAGCACCAGTACATGCTGGGTGAGATTTTATGTTTAAAATGCCATTCTTATGAATGACAGTGGGAGGTGGTCTTTTTGTCTAATTGGGAAATTGCATGTTTTGCACATAGACAAATATACCTG
>BGPR01029211.1:0-19420 GCA_013235015.1 Araneus ventricosus | reverse complement strand
AACAGTAACACGCAAGCTTAGAATCAAGCAACATAGCCCCCCACACACTATGCCTTCTCTTTCATGGAGCCCTCACAAAGAGTGGTCTCTAATCTGTGCAAAACAAGGTAGACCCCGCTATACGACATAAGCTGACCTACCCAACGGATACAAACAGTAACACTAAGTTGAGAACCATGCAAGATAGCCCCCCCCCCCGATATCATTTTCTCATTCATGGAACCCTCACCAGGAGGTGTTCCCCGTCATTGGGCAGTTAACCAGTCATCAAACCATTATTGTACCACCATGTGAGCTTGACCGCGGTGGCCTAGTGGTGAGGTCTCGGCTCCGGGACCGGAGGATTTCAGGTTCGAAACCCTATCCCACTGAAGATCCGCTGGTGTGGTGCGGAAGTTTGGAGAGAGGTTGTTAGTTCAGATATCGTCCTCGTGTTCTCACCGAAGTTCAAAATTGCGAGGTCCGTAAAGAGTCATCGTGTTGCTTCTAAACGGGACGTTAATATAATTGCCATTAAAAATTGAGCCTGTTTACTAATCAGATTCCCACCTCGAGGTATTTCTACATATCTGTATTTAAAAGCAGATTCGAAATCATCTGCTGCTCTTCGTTGATGGAGCTAATTTATGATCACATGACACGCATCAAGTGCTCCACGCGAATTTATGTTTGGATACCGCTACACATCTCGAAGGAGGGTAAAGGATATGATGTCACCACAGAGCTTAAAGCAGTACACATGCATCATAAATGGGAATTATGCTCAGCCTAATCTTGCATAGTTAATGATGACATTAAATAATAATATAAAACTGCGTAAATACAAAAATATATAAAAATTCATAAAAGAACTAACAAAAACATATAAGATATAAACAGCAATATAATAACAAAAAAAAATAAATTAAATGAAACCAAATGGAAAAATTACAAAAAGGAATGAAATATATATGAAGGGTGTATCAAAAAATGATGGTCAAACATTAAGGATGGGCCAGGCATACGATAAGCATCTAAAATCACATAAGAACATGGGTGCGCCATCTGGATGTAGAAGATTTCATTTAAATTAATAATTTTAAATAAAAATTTGCAAATTTTTTTCCGAATATATTCCGAAAGACTGGATTAATTTTCCTTAAACATTGACTACATAAAAAATAGGTTTTAACTCATCATTTAAATAAATTACTCTGTCGCGACGGCATTTAAGCGACCGATCAGAAATTGATAAATTTGAAAAAGCATTTTTGCTCACTCCAAAATGATAATGGTTTTAAACTTTCAATTCTTTTGTGTGATGTGAGGAATATTTGCATGCATTTTCGTAAAAATAGCACACATATTCAGAAAGATACAAAATTTTTCTTAATTTTAAATTTTTTTAAAACTTTCCTTAATATATATATATATATTTAAATATTTCAATTAATCAAAACATGTTTTAAACTAAAAATCAAATCTAATCAAATTTAATCTAAAAATTAAAATCAAATTACCATATCACTAATCATACAAATGAAATACAAGATAGTTTGATTAAACTCTATTATACTATGAAAAAAGACAACCTAGAATTTGATTCCAAGAATCAAATCCTATCATCCTTGGGAACTGATATGTGTCGCATTAAATCTAGATTTTGTGGCGCCAACCCTCTGCGAAAGACAATTGTTGGAAAAACGAATATATATATATATATGCAACATTTTAACTTTAAAATTTCAAGAATTGGAATCATTAAACCATTTGAATGAAGAAGATTTTGTAGGATATTCTGAACTATATTCCTTATATAAAATTTTAGTCAGCCTATCTTGAACTAGTGCTCAAAGTACTGAAGTTCTTTGGAAAATATTTGTTTTAAATGCTTTTGTATTTTGAATTTTTAAGGTATTTTTAATGCAGTGTATAGTTAGATATCACGTACGTGAAATGCGCTTTAATGAGACGATCACATGAATTGATTTCATCGAATATTTTTATACGCAACACGTACTCGAGAAGAGATGTGGTGGCGAATTATAATAATGTTAAATATCCATAAGAATCTTTAGATGAGTGAACATGACCATAGGTATAACATTTGTACTCTAAAAAAATGCTACGCCTGCGAATAAATTTATTTGGATAAATAGAAGCTACTTTAGGACAATCACCATTTACCATTGCATGAAATTCAATTTTCATATGAGATTTCTATCATTTATTTTCACTTTAATATGTTGCTATGGAAACCTGAAAAATCTGTAATCAAATTTGGCAACATATTTCACCTGTCTTGTTTACAAATAAATTACTTTTTTTATCTTATAGAAAATAATAAATTATTTTTTTATTTAAAACCAGTAACAAATCTTGTAAAAGATTTATTTGATTGCATTTAATATTGGATAATTTTAAAACAAGAACTTAATAATCGTCGGTAGAATTTAACCATATAAATTGCTCCCAGATTAATTGTGTCACTATTATGCGACATTTTTATTAAATAACAATACTATAAATAAATTTGAAATAGCTGCTATTAATGCTATAAATAATCGTTTAGCCATCGATTACTAATGTCCCTAATTGTTTTAAAGGATAGTTCTCATTGGGATGCTAAATGCAGATTGTAAAAATTTAAATTTATTTTACCATATTTAATACACAAGGACAACTATAAAGCTCTTATTTAATATTTTTTAAGACGTAACTAAAGAAATAGAGAACCTAGTAAGATAATTGTAATCATTTTTTTAAAGTTCAAATATAATATAAAACATACCAAATAAACACTAAAGATGTCTCCAGGAAGTAAACGTTGAGCAGCCTATAAGCAAAAGCAAAACAAATATTAACGCATTTATCTTTGTCTATATGCTTGCGCAGATTTAGAAGTTAAAGATAAAGTTGTAAATAAATCAAAAGAGGGCCCAACTTTTTATCTTTTGTAGCACAGATACTTATCTCTACACAAATAATAATGCTTTGATTCAAGCACAATCTGAAAGCGTTTGGATAAAATCGTAAGTATTCACAATAAAGGATTACGTTTTTTATCGTAGAATGTAGAATTTTTTTATGTGCAAAATTTTGATAAGAAATCCATAATCTTATCTTTGTTGTACTAGTAGATCTGCAAACTGGAGACCTTGCGTCGAAGGAAATATATCTCTAATACTGATAAAGATGAATGTCTGTGTGTATGTCTGTTGGCGGCGTACAGAACAGACTGTAGAGCATAGAGCTACCAAATGTGGCATAGATATACTTTGGATGCTGAAGATGTGCACCTTGGAGTTTTTTTTAAACTATAATTCAAATTTAAATTATTATATGAAATAAAAATGATATCGTACTTGGCCCAGAAATCGTGCTTATTTACTTATTGTCGAATGGCAACACCCAAATGTAACCATCCTCCGCATAAACTTTTGAACGTTTTTTCAACCTTCGCTTAGCTAATTTGTGGAGCTGCAAAATATAATTAGAAATGCTCGGAAGAGGTCTCGCCGTGTCACTGAAACATCCATTTAAAGAAATATAGATAACAGAAATAGGCGAAAATAGGCTTCAATCTCACCAAATACGATTAAGTAATTGCAATGACTTTCCAATCGAAAATGTGATTCCATTGAAGCTAATAGTTATTTTATGAATAATAATGAAAGATGTTTACAAAATGTAATGGAGGAATTAGATGCAGTGCTTAGAAAAATAAATCCATTCGCAGAATCATATTTACAAATGCATCAACTAATACAATGTAACTTATCTGTGAATGTTAAAATGGTCTTGATGGAACAACCAAATTTAGATTTCCGCAGATATAATGCTTCTGTGCTATAATGCAAACGTGGAAGACGTACGGCCTTACTCACCATCCATGGTTAAACCATGATCAGCGGTTAAATGATGGTTCTGCTATAATAATGCGAAAGGTGACCGAAATGCATTGCCAAATGTGTATACTTTATTGGGTTGCTATATTGGCATGGTATCTCAATTTCTCTGTTGTTGGCGATTTTTAAAATTACCCTCAGCCTTCGAGCCAAACGAGTTTCTCGCCAACTCGCCAGTTAGGGGATACATCCAGCCGATCATTTCGGTCAGTATTCGCTTGTTCGTGTAAATTCCCTTTTAACCGCTGATCATGATTTAACCATGGATGGTGAATAAGGCCGGTAATGTAATTGGAAGAATGCCAGTTGTTAGTATATGGTATACTGATAAATAATACTTTCGAATGTTATTGTTACATAAATCTGGTGCAGTGGGTTTTGATAATTTAAAAACTGTTCGTGGAATATTGTGTGAGACTGCACCTTCATATTCACTTGCCGAAATTAATATACTTCTCAAGATCTACGGTTTGAGCCTCAGAAAACTCAAATTCCCAGACATAAATTTACCTATACAACCATTCCATTGATGTTTTCTTATGTCATATTACTGCAGCAATCTAAAGCAAACAAAAATAAAGAAGAATTTTATACTAAACAAAAGGATTGTGCTTGAAACTGTATTGAATGCTTATATATGGAAATCAATTCAGCGGTCCAAAGCTTTTCTTTCTTGATGGATCTGCAGGGACAAGACAGACGTTAGTTCATCATGATTTTTTAGCGGTTGACCGTCTCCTTCAGGATCTTACAAAACGCCCAATCTATTTGGAGGAAAGGTTGTTTTACTCGGTGGAGATTTCCGACAAATTTTACTTGTGATATTAAGAGGCTCACGATCACTGACAGCTGCAAGCTGTTTAAAAAAGGATTGTTTTTGGCTACGGGTGAGATCGTTTGACTCATTGACGTTTGTATCTCCTACTTCTGCTGTATTCAATTGTGTTTATAAAGAAGTTTTAGAGTAAACTACATGGATATATTAGATTTTCCGTGTCTTGCGCTCGCAGCGACCATTATATTGGTGTCTTGTTTGGTTTTATTGGTTTGTTCTGTGCTTTCTATTTAATTTGTCAATTTAATATAATTTGAATAATAGTTCGTTTGGAATTCTACGGTTTGATTCTGATAGTTTTGATCGTGGATTTGTTTCGACTGACACGCACATCGTTCCTGTTTTCGACATTTTTGGATTTGTTTCGACCGGCATGATCTTCGCTACTGTTGATATTTTGACGAAGGAAAGTTTTGAGGTGAGAATTTTGGAATTAAAAAAAATGTAGATTCTTCACATTCAATGAAAAAACGAAGCTACTAGGCTCCCCTGTTTGCTGAAAGCCAAACTGCTGTTGTTTTCTTAAGTTTAAAAAATTTCTCTGGAACTTTTTCTTGTGCATTGGTGTAAAAAATTTTTAATACACCGAGAGTAGTAATTATTCCAGCATGTATATTTCGTTTTGCACTGAGAATGATAATTATTCGATCATATGTTGCATGTTTTATTCTGAAAAGATAATGATTAATCAAATGTATGCATGTTTTATAGGTGCTTAATTTTTCTTATGCATGGGTGTACAAATTTTTATATACAGAGAGATAGTAGTAATTATCCTAGCATGTATATTTTGTTTCGCACTGAGAATGATGTGGATTTTTTGAGTTTTAATACTTAACAGATATGAAGTTACTTTGGGTCAGTTATTAATCTCCTAAATATAATATTACTATTGTAAGAATGGCGAACCAGCTGGTCGCCTGTAGCCGGCTAGTTTATATATATTTCCTTCGCTCTAATTTTCACCGTAGTTTTTAAAGGTTTAACCATTTCTTTTCGAATGCGAATATCAGTATTCTCAAAATTAAATGTTTGCTCTCGTCAATATTGAAAATTACAAGTAAATTTCTACTTTTGTCAGTATTATTAAAATTACAATAATATGTGCACTTTTATCAATATTCAACTGAAATTTACAACTGAATGTCATTTGTTATTATCGATATTTTTCAGGGGATTATGAATGGACGTCCTTTTGGCTAGAATCGTTGAAAAGAGCTGAACATTACTAGAAACGGAAAACAAACATTTAAACGCCCACCACCTTGAACGGAATCAAAAATGAAAATTCTTACCCATGCGTCATTTTTGATACTTCAAAGAACAAATTTGGCAAATTCGAAAAAATCGAACAAAGTGTTTCGTCGTGGCTGTGCGTTACAAACAAATATATAGACAAACAGGTGAAATATCTGACGGTCGATCTGAAACAAGACCTACTTTCGCTTCGTCAGCAATAAAAATAATCTAAGTATGTTAGAAATTATGATTCGAGTGGCACAAAAAGCACTAAAACACAGTGAGCAACATGTACTGAATATCTTTTTGTGAAATTGTACATAGTCTAATAAATGAGCAAACTGTTGACATAAAAAACTTTATTTAACAAAATTCAGGGTATAACTTTATTTAACAAAGTTCAGGGTATATCTTTTTCCCAATACAATCTATTCACCTATCTCATCTCCGTTTCCATTGTTCCAGACATTCTTGGAATACATTCATTTTCATTTTTCGTGTCAACGTCTTCATACTGAGTAGCACTCGTATAACCACTTCGCATTTCATGAATAAAAGGTTATCAGAGTGAGCTAATTTGGGTGAATAGGTATGGCGATCCAGCATAGTGTTCGAATTAAGGCCAGAAGCTAGAAAAATTTAAGCACATATAGTTTAGCAACGGATTCGGAAACCCTCCGCGCTTTCGCGCATGCGCCGTGTGGAGTTACTTTCAACAAAATAGGGGTAAAGTGAAGAATGGAAGGGTGATGTTTGCATTTTACTGAGCGTGATCTAACAAAGAACTCCGGAAATGCGCTCCTATGACTCATTACCTGACAGCTCTTTCCGGTGTAAAATCGTCCAAAAGTAGTAGTCTCGGGATCCGTTGCTGAACAGTAAAGAAGTGAATGCAACATCTGAGAACCCTTTGCGGCCAGGTTCCGCGTATAGAGTGCGCCAGTTTCTGTGTGCCATACGTTGAATCAAAAGTATCGTAGGTGGATTGCTCGCCATGCGTGTAACCTCAAATTAACATGTCTTCTACTTTCTCCGATAGTTTCCACTCACAATGAATCAGTCAGTTTGGTTTGATCGATCTTGCAAATGCAAGAAATGCTCCCATTACCCTACCCAGCTATCTCGAAACGGTGGAAAATTACCTCTACGGAGCAATATTCGGCTGTTTTGGAAGAAGTATGCAAGAAAATATCAGCTGAGAACGAATCTGATGCATTATATCTCGATGGAGAAGGGACTGAGTACAGTTACGAAGAAACTGATTCTGAGACTAACGTGGAGGACAATCCAGCTCACGAAGAATATAGGACTCAGACTCGAACACAAATCTTTGTATAATTCATGCATTCAACCTCTAATCTTATTATAACAAACAAAAATAAAGTCGAGTATAATTAAATTGGTGTTGAGCTGGAAAAATGGGATGGCTCATAATGTGCGCCAACCTGAGCTGAGTGTTCTAAAAAGTCAACTATCCTCAAAGGTTTAACCCTTTCACACCTAGCGAGGCGGTCCCAGGCGGTCTAACAATTTTCCCTTAACACCGACGCAGGCCGGTCTGAGGCGTTTGGCTTCTTATGAGGGGAGGTGAGGTTCTGAGACAGATTAGGAGATAAGCGCGGTAGGGGGTCCAATTATCCTTGCCAACCGCAGCCCATTTCAGTGCGCCTTAAGCGAAGGTTAGGGTTGGGATGGTGGGATAAATGACCACCAAGGCTGGGAGAGTCCAATTCATGTCCCGGATTGAAAGGGGCTAGAAGAAAAACGTCGCCTCGGGATTAAAGAGTTAAAGCATTCCACCATGGCAAACGTAAAAACACTCAAATTATGAAAAAGTGTTTAAAAATGTGTTATAACAAACTAACGAATCAATCTCGTTTCCCTAAAAAAACAACCAATTATTCCCATTTATTTAGCAAAATAGTTTGATAGGAATTCGTTTGCCTAAGGTAACTTACAATCCAACTGACTACACTAGAATTCCTTGGTGTGTGAGTAAGGATGATTATGATTGCAATAGTATACTGACCGTATACTATTCATTTATGGATCTACGATAGACTGTTGCAAGGCTTTCAAATGAAGACATCAATGAAATGAAATGAATAATTCAATCAATCGCTGCATAAAACGTTTAGATTCACACTTTGCACAATATTGATGAAAGTTCATTATTGATTAGTTTTAAATAGGAACGAATATTTTAGACTACTGGGATTTGAAACTAAGATATTTGGACATTAAATAGACGTCCGAGAAATCTCAGTTTTTGTGTTCAAGATCCCTAAGAAATGCTTCTGAACATTTTTATACATTTTCCGAAATGAACATCGAATCATGAAAAATTAAAACTCATCTTTGAAAGTGTTTTAAAATGATGATCGGCTATTGGACTTTTGAAAAAGCCCTATTAGCACAAGATATTGCACGATATCTCTACGACGTTGTCCGACATTCTGAACGCTGTACAATATCTTGAAGATATCGTAAGAATATTGTAGAGCTTCTTGTGCTATTAGGGAGGTTACAATTAAACCAAAATTTGCTTTATTATGAGTTGTAGTTATAAAATTGTATGAGCTTCGCATTTTAGAGGGATTTCTGCAAATAAGATTTTGAATTTTGTGCAAGATATGTGCTGATTTTGCAGTCCTTTAGATTTTAGCAGTTTCTCTAACAATAAATAATGATCCAAAACCTTCACCTCCTCCAAGCATCTCCTTGCCAATCAAAAGTGTGAAAATTGCTTCTGGAAAACGGATACGCATAGGAGACTTCTTGCCAGATAAGGATTGCTTTGGATGATTGGAAAAAAGGACTCAAATCGATCTGAAAATGATCACCAAAACCTGGCAAAACAGTGGGAAACATGTCGTTAATATAAAATAATTATAAATTAAATAAACTTAAGTGTGTTAATAGAAAATATAAAATATGCAGTGAAAAATGATAGCAGCACTTAGTTAAAAATGTTTTGTCTTAAATTTGTTCTCGGAGTTCCGTTAATGAACAAAGTGAGAACTTTCTTCAAGAATATATAAGGTATGCCCAAATGAAAAGGAAACTAAAGTTATATGTAAAGAAATTTTAATAACATTCTAATTACAGTTCATGTGGAACAGTGCAACTGTAAATAATCGCCATTGACATTGGTACACAGATACCAGCGCGTATGAAGGGAGTGGATGGCTTCAGTGTGGAAACTGCTGGGTCGGGCAAACACCCATTCTCACCGTCTTCTGATTCTCTGTCAGATGCTTGAAAACCCACTGTGCACAAACTTTGCCATAACCAAGCTTTTTGTGGATTATGTGATACACAGTTCCTTTGCTTATCCAAGGTTCAACACCAATTTCACGTGTGGTGATCCGACGATTCTGCCGTATGAGCTCACCCACAGCCGAAATCGTGGCACTGGCACTGTTGGTCACAACGTGCGCCTGCCCAGGCCATGGCAAGTCCTTGATGTTTACTCGTCCTGCCTCATAACGCTGATGCCACCGGAATATTGTGCACCGAGCTAGAAACTGCTCTCCCTCTTTAATCCTGCGATAATTTTGTGAAGCATATTCTGCGCGAGGAAATTGGATAATTGCTATTTGTGCTCATCTGGAGGAATCCATCATGCAACGAACTGCCGAAACAACTTTCCAGAAATGAGGATATTGATGCGAAGCCGTTAACTACGGAGGTGCAACTGTTAATTCCACCACGCCATCTATCGGCTAGCACCTTAACTCACTGGGATATGTTATAACGCCAATACAGCCAAGGTCTCCTTTTCATTAACATCAAATATTTTTGCGTTGATTACGAGTCGCCAGTTTTCCAGTCAAGTAACAATAGTGTCAAGTTTTCTTGAAGGAATTTTAAAACCATCTTTCAACAATTCCTTTAATAAGGCAAAACTTGCTATTTGGTTGTAAGTTATATTAATTTTGCTATTTTGCACTCTCCGAGAAACAAACTGTCTGTTACTGAAATCAGATTTTAAGGAGTAAGCAACCTTGAATATAATAATTTCACTACACACCATTCACTTCGAAATTTCGACAAGTCACTCAAGTATTTATGAGCAAAGAAACTGTAACTGCGCCATCTGGGGAACGAAAGATTCTAAAAATTAAATAGTCACTGAAGGGGTCGAGAGACCAGAAGCTAAGGATGATGGAGGGCGATCTGCCATAACTTATTTCCCGAAAATTCATGTTTTGCTCGGAATAATATTGTTTAATCCCATAAATTCCATGCAGTGTCTGTGTCGTATATTTACCTTCGTATAGTGTTGTCCAGAAAATAAATAATGAAAAGAACCCATGATGGATCCTACTTTCATGGTGTTCCTAACGATGTCACAAAATCCTGTCAAAAAAATAACATTAGGTACCCCACACCAGAATGCATGCAGTAACAAGAAGTCGAGCAACCCAGTCATTGCCTAACCATCCGGGGTGAACTGAAAGATACTCGCTGCGAAGCTAATCGGGAACTGAGGGCGCAGTCCTAATAGCCATTACTGCCCACGACCTGACCCTCCAACAGGAGGTGCGTCCTGCCAATCGAAGTGGATGCAATGGTGTGCTGGACACCATTACTATGTCCTCCAGGTATGTGAGAATCCGCTTACATATCGAACGGCTTCTCATCCCCATACGTGAGATACCCCCGTGAGAAGAATTCATGAAATAAATTGAAATGTGTTTTGTTGTAGTCAAGGGAGGGGGAAACCTTATAACTAAAGTTAAACAGTACAACCCCAAGAATCCTAAATGTTAGATAATACGAAAATCTGTTTTAAAAATTTTCTGGAAAATGAAGAAAAAATAAGAATTACGAATCAGAAACAAAGCTAATGTTCATTTCTAACTGAAAAGAAAAATTCGAATTAGTCTTTAAGAATGAATACAGCACCTTAATTAGTAGAGGCAAACTCAGATATCTTCTTTTTGCCCTCAACTTGCTTGCCACTGTACCGTGCGAATCGCCGCGTGCACTTTCCGTACGCCTTCACAGAGCACCCAGAGTAAATACTCTACTGCATTTCGAATATCAAGAGCCGAATTTCCGAAATTTACCGAAGTTACCGGATAATCCGAACAATGGTCAGTCCCAATTAGTTCGTACTCCCGGTGTTCTACTTTATTACCTAGAGCCGATTATGTCGCAGATTATCTGATCATAATGTTATTTACTATTTCTCCGATAGTATAATGGATTTATTAACATGGGATTCATTCGCAATATATAAATAGAAAATGTCATGTATCTCTCTTCTCAAATATATTGTCGTACGTAAAATAGTTGTTGATAATATCATATGTAGAAAAACTCAATTCCGACCTGAGCCGCCATAAATTATGTAGAAATACGGGTTGCATGGGAAATAATCCCTGGTTTGAGCAACCATAATTGTAGAAATATTGATCTCGGCCGAGCCAACATAACTTGTAGAAAAAGCATTATCTTATGGGCACTCTAGGGATAAATGCACCAAAGATAAAGGAGGTGGAACAGGAATTAAAAACTTAATTATTTATTATTTTAAACTTCATATTAGAAAGGGATTATTTACATTTTAGACAAGGAAGATTTAGGGTTTGTTAGTTACTTTAGATATTAGTTAGATAGAAGTTACACCTATAAGTCAGATATTAGATAGAAGTTACACCTCGGTAAAAGGTTTAGAGACAGCCATCGTCCATCGCCGCCGTGCTAACAGGGAAAAGACCCCCGTAGCTCGTTTTGATCACATCTACCTCATGTCTGTTCTGTTTGAATTCAAAAAGTCACCATCTCCGGATTCAAACACTACACTCGGTTTTAACGGAGAGCTTACACCTACGCATCACGTGATTAGCACCTGTGAGAAAGCGCAATCCTTATCTTCCGATATGTTTCCGCTGACACAACAATAGTCAAATGAGTTTGTACGGAAAGTGAGAAAATATTATTAGGAAGGAATTAAACTTACGCTCTTAAGCTAGAATGGGAAAATACAATTCCTACATGTATGAAGTGTCTTTTATATTAAGGTAAACGCAACACACATACAAAACTCATATTTATTTAAAAACAAAGCTATAATACAAAGGCGAGTTTTTAAATCTCAACTGTCAATTTAAATCTATGAAGAACTCCGAAAGTCAATGTCACGTCGACTCGAATAATTCGTTGTTCTTTGGATTTTTTATTCCAGCTCTGTAATACACTTCTTTCGAATGGAGCCAACTGTAGGAGTTGTCAAAAACCATTGTATCTGAAAGGGTAAAGAAAGAGGAAATTAGACATGGTTGAAATTTTGAATTTTTATAATTGATTTGTATAAGTGTAGCGATACCGAAATTGTTGACCATCGATTAGGTTATATTTTGAAGCTTTTAACTAATTGGTTTTTTGAAATCCTTTCTACTTCTTCAAGTGAAGCTCATTCTTTCTCCCTTCACTTTCTACAGGATGTATCAGTACAGCGGTTGCGAACTTTCAGGACACATAGAGTACATCTAGACGAAGGGAAGTGAGATAGCAATGCATGTGATAGGGGTGCATGTCGTTAGTATGCAGGATCCTTCAGACGGTCATATGGGAAATCCCAACACGATTGACGATAGCCAGCGTAATGGCACCGGGATTGTTCTGTACTAGATCCAGCACAGTCTCCTCGTTGTTTGGCGTTCTTACTCTTCGCTCACGTTCCTGTGTGTCCACGATGAAGGATCCGCTGTCCGACAATCTCTGGTGCAACCATACAAAGAAGGCTTGGCTGGGAGTTTTCCTCCTGGGGTAACGTTGGGCGGTACTTACGTATTAACGCCACCGAGGCTACAGATTGGCGGTAATGCGCCAATGAAGAGCAATCTTGTTTACAAAAACCGCCAAATTGGCGGCACTTAAAAGCCGCCAAATTGGCGGCACTTAAAAGCCGCCAAATCTGTAGCTGCGGGGGCGTTGGCGACACTTAAAAACCGCCAAATCTGTAGCTGCGGTGGCGTTGACGGCACTTAAAAACCGCCAAATTGGCATTAATACGTAAGTATAAAAACCGCCAAATTGGTGTTAATACGTAAGTACAAAAACCGCTAAATTTGGCGGCACTTAAAAACCGCCAAATCTGTAGCTGCGGTGGCGTTAATACGTAAATACCCGTTGGGCGTACAACCACTGTGCGGCTTTACCATTGCAATCAGCGGCCCCGTATTCCAGATGCATATCATCGAGCTCAGCGTTCGTGTAACGTTCCATCCTACTACCACTCTATCGGCAGGCGAAATGTAGCTTCATAGAGAGCGCGGCAGCAAAAATGGCGTGTGCGTCCGTCATCTGATGCTTCGGTTTACGTAGCGACATCTATCGCGTACACCAGCCAAAGTCTTCCCAGCATTTTTGCTGTACTAAGAATAATAAACATGTTTTCTCCCCTTATTCGTGTCCTATCTCTCTTGTGTTTTGTGTCGTCCCTACCGTGCCAGGAAAGCGTTTCCGACCATGCATTTCTATGTGATTTCCTATCGTCTAGGTGTACTCTATCTGTTCTGAAAGTTTGTAACCGCTGTACTGATACACCCTGTATACTCAGCATCTCAAGCGATTGCTTTCATCAGACTTACCATCATTTGTCTTCAAAATGTTCCGAATTGAAATTTGCCAGATAAAAGAAAACTCGAAATGATTTCAACGCGATAGAGTCTTCGGAATGATTCACAGATCTTTTATCCCATTCCACACATATGCAAATGTCGTTTCAATCCAAAAAAATGCACTAAATTCACAAAATGGTAACATATGATCATAGTACATGTAGGATGTTTTGGATTAGTAGCGGATAAAGAAAGGGTTTGCATACGATGCTAGCAGAAACAGATATTTATGCAAAGTGGGCATTTGGTAAAAGTGAATCAAAGTTTGTTCATTTGCAAACTATCACTGTCAACGAATGTTAGAAGATATGTTTGCTGAAAAAGTTTAAATAAAAGTTTTAAATAAAAGATAGCTTTACCGTTAGTAGACAGTTTTGCTGTTTTTGAGGTGAAATACAAACGCTGCAAATGCAATAAGCTGGCGAGCAGCAATTACAAGATAAGAAGAACGGTCTTTAGGATGTTATTTGCGAACATATGCGGAACATGTATACTCGGGAACTGCCCTTAGAACTCACGGCAGCCCTCTGATCAATATGTATCGTGCCACACATATATGACACACACTTGATGAATTTGGCTTTTATCACATTAGACACGTCTATGCATATCTCATTTCTTTTAATAGTCAAGTTCTGGTAGTTCTACCATCAACAGCATAATTGAAAAATCAATATTCCGTCTTCAACCCCCTAACATACAATGACGACTCTGATACGCGCATTGAATTACAGAAGTTTTGCTATTGAATATTGAAATCCGTATTTAAGTCAACGTAACAATTAATTTTAAATACAAAAAATCACCTGGACACGTTTAAATGCCTCAAGTATCCTCTACCATCTTAAATAGATTGAAATAATAATAATATCAAATAGGTGGTGGTATCTTATTAGGAGGTTAAGTAGAATCGTATGCCAAAGGGTTAATATGGCATTTGTCGCTATTGAATATTGATTGCTATTTAATTGTTTTGTATATATATTGCTTTGCTCTTGAATATTGAAATCCGTATTTAAGTCAACGTAACAATTAATTTTAAATACAAAAAATCACCTGGACACGCTTAAATGCCTCAAGTATCCTCTACCATCTTAAATAGATTGAAATAATAATAATATAAAATAGGTGGTGGTATCTTGTTAGGAGGTTAAATAGAATCGTATGCCAATGGGTTAATACGGCATTTGTCGCTAGTTCATCTGGAGAGAACTAGAAATGAATTATCATATAGCAAAATCATGTTAGGAGATTATCCTATTAGAACAAGATGTTCTACGATGTCTCCAAGATGTTGCTACAATATTCTGAATGCCGCACAACATCGTAACTCTTTAAACCCGAGGCTACTTTTTTCTTCTAGCTCCTTTATAACCGGGACCTTTTGGGAGGGAACGACATGAATTGGACTCTCCCAACCTTGGTGGTCATTTATCTCACCACCCCAACCCTGTTGTAACATTCCCTTAAGGCGCACTTAAATGGGCTGTGGTTGGAAAGGATAATTGCACCCCTACCGCACTTATATCCTAAGCGATCTCAGAACCTCACCTCCCCTCAAAAGAAACCAACCGCCTCAGACCGGCCCTCGTCGCTGTTAAGGGGAAATTTTTAGACCTCCTAGCTCTGTATGAGATCGTATGATTTGTAGAGCATCTTCTGCTAATAGGATACATTATAGGAGGTCGAGTACATCCATGGTTGTGTGGTCTCATAATTAAATGAGACTTCCTTTAAGTGTCCGTCCTTGCAGTTGTTCCATATAGATTCGTTTAACACTCTGACACCTAAGCCGGCCGTAACGGTCCATGCAACTTCTATACTAGTGGGCGGATTTCGGCCGGTTGCTGTTCCGAAACGTGGGGGAAGGCAGTTGGGCGAGTGGTCATTAAAGGGACACTTAGTGAGAGATGAAAGGCCTGCCATTCATATCTCCCACCACCCGTAGTGAGGAGAAAAGGGGGAACGGGGCGGACGAATCCATTCCACAGATCAATTAGTAAGCAAACCTCCGTATACAACTGTACTCAGATTTTGAGAACTCTTAGTACTCAGAGGGTTAAAGCCATACTATACGTTATTTTGTATACGTGGAACACTCGATGACCAGATAGCCGAAACTTATTGACCATAACTGACAACACCTACATCATAGGTCAAGCCTTCTAGACGACTTCCTTGAAAGCGTATGTGTCAAATGATCTGACCAGCTTAATATCCAGACATAAATAAGTAATAAAGAATGCCTGCAGCTATCTCCTCAGACAAGTTGCTGCTTGCCCTCCGATACCAAACAGCAGTTGAAGAGTACTTGTTAAAAATATCGTAGATAGCGTAACTAAATGTATGCCTTGTTGTCACATTCTTATTACTTTAAAAGATCATCTTACGCCAAGTAAATATTTCCAACAAATGTTGTATGTATAAATGGCTTATATTTTACTAAATTTGTCGAATTAGCTGTTGGCATCATACCAAATAAGTACCTGAACAAATTATTCAGATCTCATGTTTTATCATTCATATACGCGTTCGGAATATTATTTTCGACTTGTTGGCAATAATGTAATTATATCACTAACTGCTTACGGATATTTATTTATTTTTTATTACAGGTGTTTCTATTAATATTGTTTAAAATTTATTTAATTTTATTTAAAATCAATCTTATTAAGAACAAGCTCTGTTTTTTTTTTTTTTTTCATTTCTTTCATATTATCACTACCACAAGAAATTACACCAAAAGCCGTAAAAATATTCAAGATGATATACTTACAGAAATTCTGATTAATACTTTAGTAAAAATTTACGAATTAATTTCATATATAATTCACCTTTTTTGTTTTATATTTATGGCACATAATTAGTAAAAATCTAACAATCAGAATTTTAATACGGTCACTTTTGACTTAAATGTTAATTATATCATACACGCAATTGTTTTTAATTTTGTTAATGAAACATCATTGCTTCATACTCTTCAGAACCATTTTAAATTAGTTGTATCAACGACAAAACTTGTATGGCAATTCTCCTACTGCCAACAAACGAATGTAGATGGCGCACCGCTACGGAAAGCAAAGATTTTCGTGCCAGACGTTTAAAAACGAGACAGGATTTATATTCTGCTGCGAATTTATTCACTTTTGGAAGTTCACCGATGGTTGTTGGGATGTGAATAGTTTACATGCAGAGAAGGAAACTATCAGGAAAAAATCGCTCGATGTGGTTTGTCGTTTATTGTTTAAAACAAGAACATTATTGTTCTAAATAATTTATTGTATATGCAGGCAATCATTTAGAGATGTTATTTGCTTTGAAAACTTCTCGGATACATTTCGAAGAGATTAAGAATATTTAGATCTTGAGTATTTTTATTTTTAAAAGATTAATTTTCATAATGGATATTTCGTATTATGAAATGAGTCAAATGCCACAAATAGAAACTTTCAATAAACAATGCAATTTTTTGTGTTTGAGTGCAATAAATAATGATAATATTGGAAAATCGCACTTCATTTCTGCTGTTCTGAAAACAACCATCATTACAAATTTATATAACAATATTTATGAATTAACTTTGATTACAATGGTATTATTCAGCCAAAATTATCAGATCATTACAATTACGAAGCAAAAATTATCAGAACATTACAATTACGAAGCAAAAATTATCAGAACATTAAAATTACGAAGAAAAATTATCAGAACATTAAAATTCCGAAGCAAAAATTATCAGAACATTAAAATTACGAAGCAAAAATTATCAGAACATTAAAATTATTACGGAGAAAAATTATCAGAACATTAAAATTACGAAACAAAAATTATCAGAACATTAAAATTACGAAACAAAAATTATCAGAACATTAAAATAACGAAGCAAAATTATTATTAAGATCATACTCACAGTTGCCTATTTTTTCACATTTAAAACATCCTTTCTCATATTCGAAAGAGGTGTCGATTCTTTGTTTAGGAATGAGTTCCACGGGTTCCAAATCTTCAGAAATTTTTTCTCTAAATATCAAAGAAAAATCTATGTCTCCTTTCTTAATTTCGAACTCCCATCCGATAGACGAATTTGCTTCCTTCACTTCGAAAGTGATTTCTTCCTTGGAGAATGGCATGACAGAGAGTTTCTCAGCATCTGGCTCCAGAACCAATCTTTTTCCTCCATTCTGCCTATAATATCTCTTTGGGATGGGTTTCCCATGTTGTATCTATAAGAAAAATAATTAATAAAATTCATTAATTGCTGTGAAATTCTGTGAAAAGAAATTAATATTTAAAAAGTTTACTCAAATACCATTGAATCTAACAATTTCTTTCTTTTTGCACCAAAATTCTTCGCATTTAGTTAACTCGATTTTGATTTGTTTTTTGAACAATGTTTTATATTTATTTGTTAGCTTATTTTTTTAAAAAAAGTCCATCTGAGTAAATAATGAACTGTTTTGATGCTGTGCTTAATAAATGGAAACATACTAATTTTCAGGATTACATTTAAAGCCTTAATCCACTTTAAAATAGATTGTATTTAGATTAATATTGTTGGGAAATTTTCTTATTAGAATTAGAATAATGCTTCCACAGTGTTTCTCATCTGCCCCAAAATCTTCAAGCTTATAAAGCTGTTTAAACTGAATGTCAACCTTATTATGTCCTAAACGAACTTCATTGTGACTTCGAAACCTAATGATGGTTTTAACCCTCTGATTCCTTAGACCATTTAGATAGAGGAACCTCAAAATACGGGAACGCCTGAGTTCCTCTTTCAAAGATAAGAAAAATTCACCTCCCGCCTCAAAAACCACAATGACACCTGACACTGTCCGAATTCCAAGAAACCACCCCTTTTCCCCCATCCCATTTGGATGAGCCACTCTAACGAAGAAAGCGCGCGCCGCGGGTGAGAAATCAATCACACTTAGAGAAAGGCGGTGGAAATTTCGCAATGATATTCGGACTTTTCGGACGGCCATCGTTTATTCCTTAAAGAGACCTTTTGGACGTTCCCGTATCGAAAGAGTTAAACTGTTTTCACTCTAGATATCTCAATCGAATATTTTGTGACTTTTATCCACACAAATAAGATAAAAGGTATTTGTCAGTAAGGGAATCGAAAATATTAAATATTATAATATTATATATAATATTTAATATTTTATTATTTTTTAATATTTTATTTATAAATATATAAAATATTATAGATTAAATATATTGAGCCATCTTTACAGTTTCTATTATTCAGATTATGGGGAATAATCATAATTTGTTTAAAATAGCTTAAATAAACTTCTTATCTTTTTTTAAGGCCTTTAACATCTTCTTCAGGAACAATGCTTCAAAAAATTGTTCTATAAAAGATCGCTTTCTTTCATCATATTTGCATGAATCTTACTTTTATTGATAGTAAACCATAATATATGAATACTCTGACGACCGTTGAAAAGTGAAACCCATATAAAAACATTTCGATGCAAAATGTTCTGCAATGAGAGCTTTTAGTCTTTATCCCTGTCAGAACTGTGCGTTGCTTTAAAGCCTCAGTTTTTTTTAATGACTTTGTAATAGTTATTGAAAAGAGATACTTATTTTAATTCCTTTCAAAATTGCAAACCTTTAAAGATACACTGAAATTTACAAATACTATAAATATATATCAGTTCCCAAGGCTGATAAGCATGTGATTATTGGAATTCCAATTCTAGGTTGTCTTTTTTTCATAGTGTCTTTAATCATACTATCTTTTGTATTTCATTTGTACAATTATTTATAAAATAATTTGATTTTAATTTTAATTTTTAGAATAATATTTGTAT
>BGPR01029210.1:0-19421 GCA_013235015.1 Araneus ventricosus | reverse complement strand
AGCAAAGCCGGGCATAACAGCTAGAATTCAATAAATTCGTAATAGAACGAAAAAAGAACAAATTGTCAACCTCTCTTAAAAAATCTTTCATGATTTGACATGAGCTGCCATTTATGATATTCTTTTAAAGTTATTTTCTTTGTCCACGGAGGGAAACGTATTTGACCATGACCCTCGAGAATGAGAAGGCCTGCTGGCTGGTGGAATGAGTCATCCACAGTGGGCGGAAGGTTGCCGATGTTTAACATACCGCTTGCTTGAAAATTTGCGTTGAGTATTTCTCGGTGTTTAGCATACCGCTTTCTTGAAAATTTTCGTTGAGTATTTCTCAGAAATATTGAATGGCCATATAACAACATTGATTTGAAAATTATTTATGACTTGTTTATGTATTTCAATTAGTTAAAAATATAATTGGTTTTTTTTTCACTTGCTTCCCATTTCTCTTTTTTTCCTTTGTAACTTCTACGATACAAGGCTTCACATTTTGCCTTTCCTACATTTTTTTCCTTACAATATTAACCTGACTGATTTTTAAAATTTATCGTATTTTTTAAATGAAAACTTTACTTCTCAAATGTGTTCTTTTATAAGAAAAGTTAATTTGTAGAGTATTATCAAAATGCAAATAGAAAATCAAAACTCATTATAAACAAGGATAAAAACAATATTTGTTAAAAGGATATTAATTCAAACTTTCGACATTATTTGTAGAATATGAGTATCGATGAAATGTTAAATTACTTTTGATGTATTTTTATCAAGATTTTTTTAAAATAGCAAATCTGTGAACTAAAATTGTGTAAAGGACTAACAAATTTTACTTTTAAGGTCATAAATATGAATTAGAAATCAATAAGATACAAATTGAAGTAAAGATTAATACAACAGTTTCCTACAATATTTCCCCAACTGATTTTTAAAATTTATCGTTGTTTTAAATGATAACTTTTACTTCTCAAATGTGTTATTTTTAAGAAAAGTTAATTGGTAGGATATTATCAAAACTCACTATAAACAAAAACAAGTATAAAACCTAAATTTGTAATAAAGATATTAATTCAAACTTTCGACATTATTTGTGCAATATGAGTATCGCTGAAATGTCAAAATACTTTTAATGTTTTTTATCAGAATTTTTTAAAAATAGCAAATCTGTGAACTAAAAATTGTGTAAAGAAATAACAAATTTAACTTTTAAGTTAATACATATGAATGAGTTAGAAATTAATAAAATACAAATTGAAAAAAGATACAAAATGTTTTATAAGCAATTTTATTTATTTCTATGAAGTAAATAACAACAGCAAACATAATACAGTTATTCAGAATATATATACACAAAATATAAACCTATCCAAAATACAAATATCATTTCAAATATGTTTTTTCACATTGTAACACCACAAAGACTAGGTCCTGGTATTTTTTAAGCTGCACAGTTAACAATTTCACTAGCCTTTAAGATTGAACATACATTATTTTTTGACAGTGTAATTCAATTAGTTAAAATAAAATTTTGTTTTTCACCAGCTTCCCCTTCATCATTTACAGAATTCTTTTCTGAAACTTCTGCAATCCTAGGCATTGTCCCCCCTTTCAATTTATTAGATTTCTTACTAGATTCCCTTTTGTCAGATAAAGAATTTTTAGAAAATGTTTCTAGCTTTCTTTTATTCTTTGAAACTACAGTTACATTAGGTATTTTTTTCAGTTTATCATTTTTCACCTTACAATAATTATTTAATAAACTATTTGTTGCTGACCTTAGAATTATATTGATTAAATGCAATATATCATGCCCATCCACACAAACATCAAAAGAAAGGAAAATATCTTTTGTTACTAAAATATCTTCTACAAGATTAACAACTAAGGAACGTTGATTCAAAACTTGAATAAATTTATCCTCATACTTTTCACTAATTAGCTTTTGTACTACAATATATGTATGGATAACAGCATTTACTACTATTTTACTTGGATATAATAAGCCTCCCCTATCTTTTACATCTATCAGTTTATAATTATCATGAGAAATAGATTCTTTATCTGATATCAATTTTTGGCGACAATATGAGCACTTAGTTTTCTTTAAAGCAGCATGAGAACAGTAGCCAGCTAAATATGTTACAATGGGTAAGGTATCGGCTATTTTTTCAATGTCTGATTCCTCAACCATTATATCACAGAAAATTAAATCTATAGGTTGTTTTTCCTCATCATTTTTTTCACTATTATCAAATATATCAACAGTTATAGAACCTTTCTTGTGAGAAGCAAGTTTTAATTCGTGGCATAATCGTAACTTGCTTTCAGTCTCGTATATTTGTCTCACAGAAATGTGATACTGGTCTCCAGCCATGCTCCTATACTGCCCAAATCTAGATTCAAGTTTATCGGTTTGAATTTTACCCAAGAGAATATATTCCTTTTTAAATGACTTAGTACAATGATTAACTATTTCAATAAAAGCTTGTGTAGTGTGGTTTAAAGCAAGAAAGGTCTCTTTGGAAAGTCTTCCATTATTTGAATCCAGATTTTCCCATTTATTTACCCAAGAAACTAGCTGTTTCAAAAACATCAATCCTTTATCAGATGGACTACTTGTTAAGGGTTCACACATAGGATTGCGTTTAAACTTTCCTTTATCAGGTGTCTTAACATTTACAATATCCCACCAGGTGGAAATTATATTTATAAATTTAGCTGTTTGCTCATAGCATTCCAAATTGTATTTTTCTCCAAGCTCATTCAAAGCATGCACAACATCTGTGCTAAAAAGCTTTAATGCTAGCTTCACATTTTGCCTTTCCAAATTGGTTGACCATAAAGCTTTGCGTGTTAATCCATAGCCAAATTCCAATAAACTTGAGCATTCCAAGTCATAAAGCTTTCTCACAGAGGATAAAGAGGCAGTGGATACATTTAGAGTATCAAAATCAGGATAGTAAAAATAATAGCCATTTTTATGATTATTCAGCCAATTATTTCTTACACATTTCAGAATATGGACCGAGTCTATCACATAAAATAAGGGGCGTGATTTATCTGCTGGGTGGTCATATTTCACTTGTAATTTAGGGGGATTAGCAAAGTTACTTGCTGCTGCACGATTAATAGAATTATTATCTGTTACCATACCCATTACTTTGAAACCTATTTCCTCAAGACCCATTATAACTTTCTTCATTAAATCAAAAAGTTTTGAAGCATCAAATGTATCAATCGGCACAATATGAATGACATCTTTTTAAGGAGAAAAGAGACTTTGCAACATAAACACTTGAACACTAGTTGCTAAGTTAGAACTGTCGTATGCCATTCCCACAATGTTTCCACCTTTGTAATCTAGAAAAGGTTTAATATGTATTTCATCAATCATTAGAAACACTTTAAGATCATCATCTTTTAAGCTATGGAAGGCATGTTTGGCATAAACAAGAAAATTAGTATATTCTTCTGTTTGTGGAGAATTTTTTTAAAATAGTACCAATCTTTCGAATGGTACTTGGATCAGGAAGAATCATATAATGGGAGTTTCTGAGGAATTTATAAGCTTGGGGAGACATATAAAACAAAAGAGATGCAAAAACAAGAATATTAGGAGAATACCTATAGCGCTCAGGTTTACATTTAAGTAGATGCAACTGCTCAAGAAAAAATTCAAAGAAAAACTTATTTTTGTCAGTAAATATATCTTCTGCATTTTTAATAACAGACTCAATAACATGAATTTTGTCATTTAGAGAGCTTTCTGATTCAACAATGGTACCCTTTTCAAAGTACTCAAGAATATCAAATATTTCATTTAAATCATTCACTTTAATAGGTAATATGACCTTCTTATATTTTGAAATCCTTTCTCCCATAAATGAAGCATTTAACATGAGGTCATTGCTAACACTTACAGCATATTTAATAGAAGGGATATCATCTTTTAAAGAAAGATTCAAAAATAACATATTTTCATTCTTTTCGACAACTGTCCAAAACGAAGAAAAGCTGTGGCCTTTAATACAATTTCGAAATTCAGCAAAATTTGTGAACATAGTTTTCAGTTCATATTCATGCTTACTATTTAAGCTTTCTTTCACAGCAAAATGAATTTGTTCTTGTTCCAGTCGTTGTCGTTTTTTAGACGGACTTTCTCTAATAGCTGATGAGGATGACATGTATGACGGACAGCCAGGGAAAATACTTGGCACTGCATTTTCTTTCAACTTTGGCCGTTTCAGAGGTGCAGATATCGTTTCTCCCGTCTTTTCATTGCAGAATGTCGAGTTTCGCAGCACTTCACCATCTTTAAAATGCTTCTCACATACCTTTAAAAAAACCAATAGAAAAATTTATCTTTGTAGAATAACATCTTTAAATTTAAATTAACTTACAAATCAATAGAAATTTTTTAAAGTTCTAATTTAAAGAACAAATTAAAAATTACTATTTAAAAATTATGAGTATTTTCATCCTTTTTATTAAATATCAAAACACCCTAATTAATTATAATGCTTTATTTAGATTGAAAGTAACAAAGAATTTGCATCATAGCATCTGCCTAATTTAACTAACAACTATTAAAAAACAATTTTACAAACAACTGATAATTATATTCAAAAAGATAAACTATTGCTAAATATTACAATATATGACTTAACTTGTTGATTCAAATTTTACCTTACCTTAGAGTTCTTTGTAATTTTGAAATCTGTCCTTCGAATTGCATGTAGCCATTTCTCTCTCAGACGCTCATCATTTGGGAAGCTAAAAACAGCTACCTTAGTCGATTCATCATAATTACCTCGGCAGGCAGGAACTGAGCATTTGCATGGCATCTAAAAATAAGGCGAAATTTATGTACTTAAATATCGACACACAATTTAAGAGCAATTACTAATATTCTTAAAATGAAAAAAGGTATCTAAACCATCTGCTCAGAGTGTGACCATATAGTAATAATTAAATGGATGTTTACACAGGCATGAATTTTTTAGAAATTATTTTATGACTGAAAAATCATTTACAGTATAGCAGAATTTATAAGTAAACATTCAAATGAATAGTATAGAAAGTATAAGTCAAATATCTTAAGTAATAATCTGTGACAAAATAGGTGTATGAAAAAAAGCAAGTGTTATTTAAAGAAGAGCAACAATTATTTTTGCTTTCTGAAATGCATAAATTCTCATAAAATTGTGAAAGTGCTCCATTTCAGCTTCTTATGAAAATGAAATAAACAATAACTTGATTCAAATCACTGGGTTATCGAATATCATTTAACAAATCTTGACTTACAATAGGTTAATTAATTAAATATCCTAACCACAACAAAAACTGCAAATATTACATTTAAATATCATCACACCATTAATGTTTGGATGATTGAAACAATAAACACTGTGACTTCGAATCTGTAGTTGAAAAAAGAAACAATTTCACTTATCAATGACAATTCTAAAGCTACAGTCCATTACAGCTGATTTAATTATATCAAAAGTTGAAACAAAACAACATAAAATGCTATATTATTGATAATCTTAGAGATATCATTTTGCATTGTTACATTAAAAACAAAATTCATTGACAGGAATGATGAAATTTTTATTTAACTAAGTAACTATCAAATGAAAGACTTGGGATAAGTTACTGAAAAAATTCTACAAACTGCATATTCAAAAATTATGAATAAGTGAATAATAATAGATACAGTAAGAATTCTGATAAGACTGATTAACTAACAGAGGTTGAAATATCAAAATACAATTCAAACAAAATAGAGATCAGTTCAGTCGAGTCATTGGGACAGCAGTTTAATCATCGAAATATTTAAAAATTCAAGTCACAATCATAATTTGCAGTTAAATCTTGCAATAGAATATGAAAAAGTGAATCTTGAACCATAACTTGATTCAAACCACTGTCATAACAAATAGTATTTAACAAATTTTGACTTGCAAGGAGTAAATGAATTAATGAAAAACAAAACCTGCAAATATTAAATTTAAATATCATCACACCTTTAATTTTCAGATGATTCAAACAATAAAAAAAGAAACAATTTCAAATATCAATAACAGTTTTAAAGCTACAGTCAATTACAGCTGAATTAATTATATCACAAGTTGAAACAAATTAACATAAAATTCTCTCTTACTGATAATCTTAGAGATATCAGTTTACATTGTTACATTAAAAACACACTTCATTCATTTTGTTTGAATGATGAAATTTTTTTTAACTAAATAATTATCAAATTAAGGGCTTGAGATTAGTTAATGAAAAATTCTACAAACTGCATATTTAAAAATAATTTTATGCGAAAATTATGAACAAGAGAATAATAATCGAATGAGTAAGAATTCTGATAAGACTGTTTAACAAACAGAGATTAAAATAACAATATAAAATTCAAACAAAATAGAGTTCAGTTAAGTAGTCATTGGGATAACAGTTTAATCATTGAAATAATATTTAAAAATTCAATTCACAATCGTAATTTGTAGTTAAAGCTTGAATAGAATATGAAAAATGAATCTTAACTCAATACAACATTTTACACAACTTATAACATAATTGCTACCATTAAATGAAAAAATAAATAATAAAGAGTAGATTATAGTTTCATTTAATTGAATTTATAATTAAGAAATTAGAGAGTACACTCAGAAATTAAGCTTAAACTCGATTGTTTTCTTCTATCTAGTGAGAATAACAGATAGGCTTAACATCAACAAGATTCAATCCTACTTTAAGTTTGAATTGCGGATAATAAAAGAATTAAACTTACCTTCGATTAATCAAGCTATCTTCTCCTTTTAATTCTGCATCTGGGTGTAAAACTTTTTCCGGGTGAAAGTATTAATCCAGTATAAAAATCCAGTATTTCAGGGTCGGTACTGACGTTCGTTCACCGAGTTAACATGCAGACTGAGTAGCCGGCTTTCTTCTTCCGTCGCCCACTAGCTATGACTCACACAGTTAAAAGCGGTTGAGCGAGTAGGCCTTCTCATTCTCGAGGGTCACGATTTGACTGGGGACAAAATGTAAAAATTAATTACTAAGTAAAGTAATTTAAAAAACTTATGTCAGGTTAGCCTTTAACTAGAGACTTTCAACTAGTTAATGCTGAAAAAAATGCAATTTTTTTAAAAAATTGCTTGAGTGTCAGTAAATATTATTTTGAAATTCGTGTGTAGGGATGTCCATGGAGGGGACTTTACTCTTATATTCATTGAAAAATGAGAGTTAAATAGTAAAACTATTTTAGTAAAAACGTATTGAATAGCTTTCTTAAAACTTATATTATGCATATGGAGAAAAATATTAAGAAATGTGTTGCCCTTTCTAATTTTTATCACCCCGAGACTGTAAAAAGCCCCTTTTCGTGAGAATGACCCAAAAAAGATAAAATTGTAAAGAATAAAGTCTTGGATAAAAACTAGCACAAAGAAGAATCTTGTTGAATTTGACAATAACGTGGTAGTTCTAAAAATGAAGTGACAGATTATTATTTATTTAGTTCGCATAGTTTACACAGCATGATTAGTTTTATTTCATTGGTAAAATAAAATAGTGTATGCTCATCATTTTTATTATTTTATATTTAAAAACAAAGAATCAAATTTCAGAATAACAATATAATGGTTACAATCATTTTTAGCAATTTCCTGCAAAAGTTATTACTTTTGCTAAAATATCACTGATTTTAAAATTTTCATTATGCCGATAGCATAAATTTACATTTTATTCAAGCGTAAAAGATAATTAATTACTTTCTTGATGAAGCAAATGTGCATCTTTTGCCTTGTAATTAATTTCTGAAAAATGTCCTATATTAACAAGAACTCATGAGAAGTTCGAACCCAACAATTAAATACCGACTTATTTAAGTTTTCAACTACTTAAATTTGTATTCAACTTGTGAAAGAATAATATAGGGGAACACGAGGACATTGATACACTTTCATTTGGAAAGCTAAAAAATGATTTTACCAATGGAAAGAATTAGAACTCATACAGTATGTGTATGCATTTGTTAATGTAATATCAGATTTCAGTCGAATTTTTAGTCATAAATGAAATAAAAAATTTTTATTACACTTTTTCCCTGAAAACGGATTTGTATCAATCTGCCCATACAACAGATGCATTCATATACACGGAAATATCGAAAATAATGATGGTTAATAGGTCTGGGATTAAAACTAAAGTTGTTTTATCAATAAACTTTATATTCCAAATCAAGGTTTAAAAGTTTAACAAAGTAACACATTTTTATTCTAATCAAAATTCAACATTTTAATGAGACTGGAAAAATGAAACAATAATGCCTCAGAAAATAATTTATCTCTACTAATAATAAAGGAGAATGTGTGTGTGTCTGCGTGCGTGTGTGTGTATTATTTTGGAGGGACACGTGTACTACGTGGTGTGAACTACTTTGGAGGGAGGGAATGTGATCCTGGAAGCCATTTTTGGATATTTTAATTAATTAAAAATCAAGAGAAATTTTCGCATTCTTCCTTGATAACTTACGAAAATAATATAGCACAAAAATTCACACAATTTTCACACAATCTAAAAATACAAAAAATTATCTTTCCGATGATATTAATTAAGTTTCTATACACTTTTTCTAATTTTAATAAATTCGTAAAAAATATTTTAAGCCAAATTTATAACAACACTTTTCATTTTTGTAATAAAATTCAAACCATGTTCATTGTTTAAAACAAATCTTAATTGTGTGCTTCTCTTAGTTCATTTTTACTTTTTTTCCATTTCTGAAGACGCTTTTGGAAAGAAGTTTCTGTTGAAGCGCATTGCTACATACAGAAGATGCGTATCAATGTGACCCGGAGTCAACTGTTTCAATCTGTTCCAAGTATTTTTTACCTAAAACAAAAGGTCACGCAAAATCAACGCTAAAAAAACCATCAAAACTTAATATAGTTCAGAAAAATAAATGATTTTTCCTACCTTTGTAGTAGATTCCCTGGCAGGGAAACGTAATTAGTGAAAAGAATCACACAACACGTATTTAGAGTAAAATTTACTTCGACTAGAAGGTTAGTGGTTTGATTCATTTATAAATTTACATTTGGCTCAACATGTCCAAAAAATTTACCGTGTGATAAGGGTTAAAGTAACATATATATGAGGGATATTAACACCTTGAGCCATCCCAATCTTCAAAATTTAAGAACAGTATCAATGTTCCCGCGTATCAATCTTCCCCGTCTTCTCATATCAGTACATTGAATTTATCACAATTCGACTATTTAATTTCAAATTCAGTGGCCAATCAATGGTTGAAATTACATTATGTTATTTTCAAAATGGATTTCTCAATCTTCCTTTAGATTCCAGTGAACACTAAAATTTTATTATTATTCAGGCCAGAGTTTAAAACGCGGCTGCTAAAAGTGATTTTTTTTTCTATAAACATATAGCGTTGCATGAAAATATACGCAGTTTTGAAGTATGGAGAGATTTAGAAAAACTCTTTTGCTCTTGCTGTATAGTATTTGAAAATACTTATTATTCAAGTTACTGATCAGTTGCGGAAGACTGTTTTAAAGAAAATAAAATAAAATTCAATCAATAGCATTTTCTTTACTTTTTACAATATTTATTCATGGTGACTAGCAATTATGATGAACCTTTCTGGTTAAAACCTTTGCATTCTTGTAAAAGAAAAGAATTTCATAAAATAACTAGAATTACGCCATAAAAAATAAGGAATATCAAAGATGATAAAGATTTATTATTTCTGTCTTAACTTAGTTCAAACATTTTTTTTAAGTTTTGAAACATGCATTGAAATACGCGAAAATTTCACTATGACATTTTAAACTCTATTGGCCCTAAAGAGTTTTGTATCGTTTTAAAGGCTAGAAGTATGTGAGAAGAAACTAACATTCATACACGTATAATAAATACAGACATAACATACATAACGGATAACATCAATGCAATGCATCATAATAATAAATAATTTCCATTTTGCTGACGCCATTTAATTTGACTGTTTTAAATAATGAGATATTACTAAACAGCATTTTCATTTGTTTTCTAACTAGAGCTTAAATATATCAAAACAATGTTAATTTGTTTTTAAGAGTAGGAAAGAACTTTCTATAATGAATTATATTTTAACTCAATTCCAGCGATAAATTCTGTACAACGGAAAAGAAACTAAAGATCTTAAAAATGAAATTCACGCTTGGTGGAAAATTCAAAATCTTTGGCGAATAAATTTCCAATAAACTGCTTAAAATATATCAACAAGAGATCACAAGATATAAAGTGAAAAGTAACATGTTTTATTTTAAATATACTATTTCAGAATGAGAAAATATAATTTAATTATATAAAGTAATATTATTCGTTTAATCGTCATACGTTATGCAGAAGCGCCCCGAGTTAACTTTACCAACGATATGACACCTCACCTTAGAAACTTTTACTTAGAAATGTGCTTGTTTTAACTGCAAATATAGCTTAATAATATTATGGTGAGCAGTTTTAAACTTCAGTTATCCCTATTAGCACAAGATATTGTGCGATATCTCTACGACGTTGTCCAGTATTCTGAATGCCGTACAATAACGTGAAGATATCGTAACAATATTGTACAGCGTCTTGTGCTATTAGGGATATTTAAGATTATGTAGTGGTCATATTGAAACTAAAATAATATATTCAACAAAATGTTAAAGAAATAATTTCTCAAGTCTCTTAAACCACTGCAGCGGCATGAAGCGGGAGTGCAAAGGAAAACTTCACACTCCCGGTTTGGCGGCACCCCGGAGTATGGCGCCATTTGTCCAATCAACGAAGACTAAAAATCGAAGAATAGAAAAAAAATGGTGTAGTTTTGAAATTTGGCACAGTTCTTGGGGGTAGTATAACGACCTAAACGACATACTAAAAGTTACCGCTGGTGGGAGGGGCGCGGGGGAAACAGGGTGTTTAAAGGGGCGTTTTCAGTTTTTCTTAAATATCTCCACAACTATTGGTATTAAAAAAACACTCACTAAAAAATTAAACTACATGAAATTTCCTACAAAAAAGTCCTGCTTTGTTTTTGTAGCATCAATAGTTTAGAAGATACAGGGGGATTTAAAAGTGAATATTTCTTAAATTCCTTATTGTAATGGTAATATCGATTAAAAGTGCTGAATAAACAACCCTCATAATACCCTCATGCCTATATAATAATTTTTCCATTGTATTATTGCATGTGTCTGAGCGGGGGGGGAGGGGGAGTGACAAACCCATTTGATGAAAAATTATTCTCCCTTCCTCCCCTCACTTCCGTTCCCCTTCACAAGTTTCCTTCTATTCGTAGTCCAGTCACCGAATTGTAAATTTAAAAAAAGGTTTTGGGTTTGTGACCCACCTACCCCTCTTCTACACATGCAATACTACCCTTGTATAATTATTAAATAGGCATGAGGTTATTATGAGAGTTGTTGATTCAGCACTTTTAATCGATTTTACCATTACAATAAAGAATTTTAGAAATATTCACTTTTAAATCCCCCTGCATCTTCTAAACTATTGATGCTATAAAACCAAAGTAGGGCTTGTAGTTCCATAGTTCATTACAATTTTTTTTTTCTAGTTTCAACGGTCTGCACTGCAGGCCGTTTCCAATGAGTTTTACATCACACAATTTTCAGAAAATATGTATGTAAGCCTGAATCGGTATCATGTTAAAATACCTCTGATCATACCATGTATTTAGTTCAAGAGTTGAGTGAAAAAAGGGATTATGTGACATTTTTTTATATTTCTAAATGATAATGGTGCACTTAACATTAAGTGTAACATCAGCACTTAAAACTAGAGACATCTAGTGGCTACTTTCAAACTTAAACAGTGTTAATATGTATATTTTTCTTAAGAAATACACTATTCCAAAAATTTATCTTGAATTCCTAGAAATAAAAGTTTCATCTTCCACTGGCGTCTTCAACTGTTAAAGAATAAAAATACTAGCGTAGCAATAGCAGGAACTCAAACTACTCAAAATGCAAGCTAAACTTAGCAACTGTTTTAAAAAAATGAATCAAGAAAATAATTAACAATTTTTACTTTTGTAGTGGAACATGAATTAATTTTTAACAAAATTAAAAAAATTAGTCTTTTAACTTTACTGAAGCTGAATTAATTAATTGAAAATATGTGTGTCACATTAATATTCTAGATCATTTGAAATAATGTCATATTTTTAACCCATGCATGTGTTGGGGAATTTTGAAATGGGAATGTTATGTCCCTGATATCATGCATTCGTGAACTATGTGGATGAATGATGTAATGTACGACCACCCACACTACCTTCTGTTGAGAATAAATTCGAATTACGTTCCCAGACACTGGTCTTCTTCTGAAGAGGCACATTGACCAGATGTGATGCAAAAGTATGCAAGGGAATTCGAGGGATGGAGACTTTTCTTCCCTGTATAAATAGTATATTATTACATTGTAGTATCGCTTTCATAGACATTTAATGAATAAATTCCATGATTCAATGAATTATACGTGTCTAAGAATAAATACTAAGACAAAAGGCAAACACTTATTCTAAAATAAGATAATTTTGAAAGCAATTTAATATTTTAATTATTATTTAATTAATATTTAATTCAATTATTATTTATTAATATTTCGATTATTAATACTTCTTTTTCTTTTTTGTTGCGTTAGTTTTATAATGGGAAAAGCTATATCCGTGTATCATTACAACTAGCATCAGTACCATATAAATGAAAAAAAAACATTTCTTAAATATATATGCTGCGGACATTTGTTCCATATATATATGCATTTATGTATTGTGCCTCTACTCATGTAATGAATTATTTTATTTTTTCGTATATTTGCGTATTATTTGCTTATACACCCTATTAGCACCAGATGTTCTACAATATATTTACGACATTGTGTAGCATTCAGAATATCGTAGCAACATCGTGGAGATATCGTAAAATATCTTGTGTTAATAGGGCTCCTTTAAATTTTCCGCTTGAATTTTTCTTCATCGTATTTCAAGCACTTGCTAACTTTTTGCCAGGACATTTTAAAAAACGTTAAAAAATGGATTCATTATACATAGAGAAACAAGGTACCATGAAAACATGGAAAAATGTTTTCCTATTGGCAATTGTTTTTCGTAAAACATATGAGTTACGTCCGGAAATACAGATTTTATTTGAAAAAATTTTATACCAAAGTTCCCGATTAACAATATTCATCATCACTTAATACTTACAATTGGTATAATTATGTCGAAAATATTAACACAAAGAAACACAATCAAATGGATAGCATTATCTTTATTTTTGCAAAAACCATTTCAATTTTTCGTTTTCTGTAATTATTTCTTTCAAAGAATTCCTGGTGAAGGTCTTTGCATTCCTGTAAAAAGAAAGAATTTTATATCATTACTATAAGTAAATTATAAATTAAATAAAAAAATACAAAATATTTTGCAATTATTTTCCTAAAACGTTTCCGCATGGCTTATCAACATATAAAATAATGAGATATTTTATTAAGACTTTAGTAGCAACACAAATTAGTTACATAACATCTCTAAGACTGAAAGAATGAAATATTCAAATATCGTTAAAGTAGAGATATATTTAATTTCATTTTAAAGAAGAGGATAACATTTTCATCTTCTTAACTAGTTTCCATCAATTATCGCAACTTTAAACTTCTTATAAGCTAAAGCAAAGGCATTCGTGGAATTATTAAACATTTAAGGAGTCCTTTCGGTTTTTAATTAAGTGGAATTAATAAACATTTAAGGAGTCCTTTAGGTTTTTAATTAAATGGAATTAATAAACATTTAAGGAGTCCTTTAGGTTTTTAATTGAATTAGAATGGCAACGCATTCCCAAAGTAGAAGGTGTCACCTAATTAGCTAGTTGATAATAACAAACTAGTTAAGGGTTTTAAAAGTTTTTCTTTTCCTTCATAGAACGTAACATAATGACTAAGGGCTCGACTTCTCAAATGATATGTATTTATTTCACATCATTTTCTATTAAAAGCTACAAGAACAACAACAAATTAATGTATTACTTTTTAGCATTATACGAATCATAATATGAGTTAATTTTAATGCAAGAAATTTATACAAATAAGAAGTGGGTTTTAAAAATAATTGAAATAAATCACATAAACATTAAAATCATTCGGTAAAGAAATTCACATTACAAGGTTAGAAAAAAATCTTTATGTAGAGATCAAAAGTCATCTACATGAAAATAATAATTTGTAATTAGGTTGTTTTAATATAACAGCATATAAACAGGAAAAATCAATTTAATCTTGTATATTTTGCGTATTAATGCTAGAGCCATAGCTATTAAATTTTTAAATTAATTTGATCAGAAACATCACAAATACTTACAGTTATAATTCAGTTAAAAGTAACCTCCATAATAACCAAGACCTCCCAAGTATCCTCCATATCCGAGACCATATCCTGTTGCATTATAGTTTATAACTCCTATAGTAACTAGGTCCATATCTACATCCAAGTCCATCATAGCCAGAAGGAACTGGTTTGGCATAATCGTATCTAGTGTAACCCATGAGAATGTCCACCCAATCCATAGACCATAAACTGATTGTCTGTGAGACTTGTTTCAGGGGAAGCATCCATGTCAACCGTCCTGCATCCCAGGTGCTCAGCTCTGGGGTGAAGACTGATATCTGACGTTACAGCCATGAAAGAGTCAGCCAGCCATGACAGAGCTGGGGAAAATTGGGAAACATAAAATACATCTATCTGATCGACACAAAAGGTGGTGGCGCTGAAAGCATCCTTTAATCTTAGCCATCCAGATAAAGGCAGAAATGAGAACTGAAAATTATTCTTGAAAAAACTAGCTGAGATTGAGTTGTTAGGAGACTGGTACTTAAATCTAATAAGTGATGTTTAATGCCAAACATTAACAATTTGCCCTCAAAACAAAAGTTCATACCAGCTCTTTTATTCTCTATCTTGAAATAATTATGATATTTTGGGGGGACTAAAGGATCCACAACTTAATGCAAGAACTAAAAATATAAATTTAAAAAAAATACAGCTTACCATTTGATTCTTGTCTTCATTCCTAACAAATAATTGATTGTACAAGTATAATTCTAACCCATGTGGAATTCTGATATTTTTGACAAAAGTTTCGAATCGAAATTACTACCAACTTTCACATCCTACCCATTAAAAATTAGATGTACAGATACACAATCAGTTCAAATATAGACTTAAATACTTTGGAAGATTTTAATACCTATGGACGTTGTACTGAACTAAAATGAGCATCGGAGTTTTCAAAGATCACGCCCAGTAAATAATACCTTCCATCTCCATTTTGGTGAAACTAACTCCGTCTGATGGCTGCAAAAGCGGAGAGTTTCCAGAAATCTGCTAATGTTTATCGTTTTTTCTAATATCAAGTTTTGTATTAATCTGTTTTCATTTACAGTATTTATCTATATCAAACTTCTACCATGAATACTGGTTACTATTACTTCAAATTCTTTTTCCAGGTTTTATTGCAAAATTTCACTTTTTTGTTAATCAAATCTTGTAGGTAAGGAAGAATCTAATTGTATTTATGGAATTTCACAGACATTCTTCTAATTTGAAACGAAAGGAGTACAAAAAGTAAATGAATTTTACTAATGTTATTTATATAGAAATCTTATTATTGTAAAAAAAGCGTATAATTCACATACTGTTGGCACCATTCTTATTAAAGGGAAAATGATCTTTACCGTCCTTCGTCCACGCCTTTGGGGTGTTTGAATTCTGGCCAAATTCAGCCTGAAATGCCGATCTGAAGTCTTTAACCGCCGTTAGTTTAATCTTGCTGAATATACCCAAAAATTTCGCTCTGAAATTGAGTGGGTTGTGTTTTTACTCAATGTGAATTTAACACCAGCGTGAAAAAAGATAAATGGGAGGATAAACAACGTTGGTATACAAATAGCCATAAATACTGGTAAGAACTAAATTGAACTGCTGGATTATCTGATTCATGTTGCTCTTTGATAAATATCAAAGGCATTTCGAAATACAGTTATAAAATTCCCACTGATAATTCTGAATTAGATCCTTGGAGTATTAAAGATACTTTGTTCATCCTATCATGAATACTATGCACCTAATCTTTTTGAATCAATAAAATATTAGTATTATTTAAAAATTAGTTCTTGAATTACATTTTATGTTTAAATATCAAAATTGAAAACATTAATAACTGGCAGCTGGAGTTCCATTTAGTTGTGAAAATTGTTGCAAAATGTATTGTAAATTGATTGAAAAATAATACTCTTTGCAAGAAAAAATTAAACAACCATGGGTACCCCATGAAAAAGAATAGCTAAAAAAATTTATTTTACAGCATAAAAAAATTTTAAAACTGTTTTGATGTTTCCATAAGTTTACTAAATAAGCTTATAATAGTGGTCAAGTTTTCTATTTTATTTTTCACTGTTTTTTTTTTTTTTTTTTTTTTAAAATTTTGTAATTTTCTACCAAGGAGAAATGATAGTTAAGGTTTGTTTCTTATAATTAAAGAATAAAACTATTTATTAAAAACCAGTGGAAGAAAACTTAACATTTTAAAATAACAAAAAATTTTTAAATAATGGCGCTGATTGTGCATTAGTTATATAATATTTTTTTTAAAAATTCAAATAAATGGAAGTCAACATTTTGCAGGAAAGTAATCAATTATATACTAGATTAAGGAATACCATATATTTATTTATTAATAACAAATCTAGTAAGTCTCGTAGTAAGTTTTTTCTACTCTCTTCTCTTCTGAATTTGAGCATCTGACTGATTTGTCTTTTATTATTTGATATTCTCATTTTTTATTAAAATAAATAACCTAATTGAAAAGTTTTTAAATGTTATTGAAGCTTTAATATTATAAATATTCTATATGAATTGTTTACCTTAATTCTTTTAGAGAATATCATTTTAATTTTAAAAATACAAAAAAAATCGCTAAATTTTATGAAAAATTCCTACTAAAATCTTTTAATTGATATTATTTTAATTTATCTAACTCTATCATAATTTTTGAGATTTTCTCTTTTTCATTGACAATGCCATCTTTTCTGTAGAATGCATGTCCACGGAGGAGACAAAAACACAATTTTGAATTTTTAAGTGCTTTGGTTTTTACGTGGCTAAAGTGGTACTCTTATTTTTATTAAATTCGATACTAAATCTATCAAATTTTATATTTTAATTATAAATTATATTTTTCTTTACGTATTAATAATGTCCACGGATTGGATGCTGAGAACTTTACCAAGCTTTAAATGGAACTAATAAATTGGAATATCTTAATCTAAACAAAAGTCAATGTGAGTACGTATGTTTGTAGGTATGTTCCACATCTCCTCCTAAACCACGGCACTGGTTTCAACCAAACTTTGCACACTAATTAATTAAGATAAGGGAAAGATTACTGTCAACAAAAGTGCAAATGTTAATTAAACTGTCAGTTAATTTGAAATTAACCGAAACCGTTTTTCAGCAGTAACTTTGGAACAAATTATCCTTCAAACATTATTTTTATACCACCTTAAAGTTCAGATTTGTACCTTTTCAATGATACCAATTTTATGTCTGTGATATTTTTCTCCAGTTTTAATTAATTTTTCAAAATTTATTAAATTGTTAATTACTCGCAGATGATTTTGGAATAACGCAAATTTATAGCTATTCCGTTGTTAAGCAATGGTTAGATTTTGAACTAATTTGCATTTATTTCTGAAATTTTAACTTATTTTTATAAATAATTACTAGCTGATATACCCGGCCCTGCTCGGGATTAAATTAATTTCATGTCTAATATTTTTTTAAAAAATAATACATATTGTTTATAGTTGATATATCCGGAGTTGCTCAGGATTAAAATACTTTTGTATAAAATATTATAATACACAAAAGCCTTTTATCGTGTGAAAAGTTTTTAAATTATAATGAGAACATCAATTGAAGCTAACGATTTTTAAAAAACGCCGAAAATTAATTCTCTCCTTAATATTTGTTATATAAGAACTTCAACAGAACTTTTTCAAAAATACTGAAGTATAAGAAAGGTTTTAATGGACTTTTTGGAAGGATTAATTACTTTTTAATTAATAGAAAAACATGAAAATAAAAGAAATCAAAAGTTTTTCCTGGTATAAATTGTAAATTTTCTGCTTTTAAACTTTTCTTTTAGTGTTTTCCAGAATTTTTTAAATGTTTTAGCAACAGTTCTTCGTATGTGCATTTTTGTTCATCAACATTAAAAAAATATTGCAACAAATTATGTATAAAATTAATTTTGAAACATTTATTAAAATGAGAGGGGGAAATTATACTTAAACGAAAATAGTGTCACTGAAAAGCTAATTTTAAAAAAAAATATGGCGTAAAATCAGTTTTTGTCAGTTAATTAGAAATTAACCGTAACCGTTTACCCGCAATAAATTTTACTCAATTTGTTCCACAAAAATATTTTTATACCATCTTAAATTCGAAATTTTTCCTTTTCAATAATACAAATTTTATATCTGTTAAAGATTCCCTTTAATTTTTATTAATCTTTAAATGTTTAATAAATAATTGATTACCTGCAGACGTTTTTGAAATAACGCAAATTTATAGCTATTCTGTTGCTAGGCAACGGTTAGACATTGAACTAATATACTTTTATTTTTGAAATTTTCGCTTAATTTTATATAAGACGAGAGATCATCATCAACTTTTAAAAGACCTAATCTTATTACAATTTCAGTTAATTGGAAATGAAGTAAGATATGGCCTTTTCCGTGGTATTTTTCGAAAATATGCATTATGTCACAAAAACTATTTTTACATGTATTTAAAGTTTAAAAAAATTATCTTTTCATGGCACAAGTTTCATTTTCGTTCAATTTGTTCGTTGAAAACAAGAATACATAAGAAGAACTGTTGCAATCTGACATTAGAAGAATTCTGGAAGAAGACTAATTTTATTATTGTTTATTCATATTTATTTCCACGCTTTTTCTTAATTAAAAATTTACTGTGTACTCAATTGTACCAAAACACCCCTTTAATTCTTTCTTATACTGAAAGATTTATGAATGAAATTTGAAGTACCTGTGCAACAAATATTAATAACTTATGGAGAAAATTACCTATTGGCGGTTTTTAAAAATCGTCTGGTTCAATTGATATTCTCATTTTAATTATAAAATGTTTCAGAAGATAAAAGAATTTTGGGTATTGCAATTTTATATACAAAAGTAATTTTTAACATCAAAAATATTAGACATGGAAGTATTTTAATCCCGAGCAAAGCCGGGCATAACAGCTAGAATTCAATAAATTCGTAATAGAA
>BGPR01029209.1:0-16612 GCA_013235015.1 Araneus ventricosus | reverse complement strand
GGCCACTTTTTGTTTCATTGTTTTATTCGATTCCAATTAGGTAGATTTAAGTGAAACAGATCTAATTATATTTATTAAATTAATATTTCTGTTATTAAGTTGCATATACTTTCATTTATAACAATTGAATTAAGTTGTATAGAGCGATTTTAGTTGGCCACTTTTTGTTTCATTGTTTTATTCGATTCCATTTAGGTAGATTTAAGTGAAACAGATCTAATTATATTTATTAAATTAATATTTCTGTTATTAAGTTGCATACACTTTCATTTATAACAATTAAAGTAAGTTGTATAGTGCGATTTTAGTTGGCGACTTTTTATTTCCTTGTTTTATTCGATTCCATTTAGGTAGATTGAAGTGAAACAGATCTAATTATATTTATTAAATTAATATTTCTATAGCTGCATTAATATCAGTTTAATAAGAGTAAACACGGGATCGACAAAAAATTAAAATATGTATATTGGAGACATTACTGAATGGATTAGTGAACATTTTAAATGTACAATAATATCTGTCTTCTCCTATCCTCTTTTATCAATTTCGTTTGCTTTTAATTTTCCGAAGGCCTAAGAACATTTTATTCATATTGAAATCATAAATTAGACGATGACAATCAAGAAGCCATAACTCTAGAGCATTTACCTTATTTCGAGACAAAAATTTCAAAGCACAGGCTTTTAAGTGAATCGAATTCATTATTTACAAAGATGCTGAATACATAATTTTAAACAAGAAACAGTGCAAAACTTTTTTTACCTTTTAGAAATGAATTAAGAAAGTGACTTTTAGGATAATTTTCAAACTTAATTAAATAAAAACAAAGTCTAAATAATTTCAGGTTTTGATTTTAAACATCTGTGTATTGTTTGTTACTAGATTTAATGGCTGTCATTTTCAAGTAGTGTTGAATAAACTTACATTTTTTGAATTAAAGGGTGATTCTGACAAACAGTTGAGGCAATAATTAACATGTTAAGATTCTAACTGCGATATTTTTAATGATTTTATATTTTTAATACTTTACTTTGTACCTCTTGATACGATACATTTCGACAAATATTGAATTCAAATATTAAGATTTTTAACCACCCATCATTTTACTTAGATATTGATAATGTTTCAGTACAAAACAACCAGAAGTTCACATTCACATCTCATAAACGGAAAATTAATCTCTCAGTTGGCTGTTCGAAAAGAAGTAAAAACTTAAATTTTTTTTATTAAAAAAAATAAAATGAAACAATATGTATTCTATAAGGATATTAAAATTTCTCTCTCGTCTATATTAGAAATAATTAGTTTCTTTGATATATTTTATTTTTAAAAACATCAGAAATTGATTAGAAATGTAAATCATGTAAAAATCCATATATGTGTGCGTGTGTATTTCAATGATGTTTCAAGGTATATTAACCAGTAATGCATGAGAGGGTAATTAAAAATAATCTTTACACACCATTACCAATTAACGAATTCATGAATTTTGCAGGCACTGCTGAAAATTGTGCTAAGTATGCAATTTGAAGTTCAAAGTTGAACCAGTTACAGTTAGATTCATCAAACATTTCATAACGTATAATAACATAATATACTACTTGCCGTATTGTAATGATAGAATTTTCTGTGTAATTTATTGTGAAAACGGCTGTAAATCAAAATGTGAATTTGGGTATTTTATTCAAACTTTCATCTAATGCGTCTTCTTCTTTTTTTGTGCAATCTTTTAACTAAGGCTTAGATGAAGATGTCTATATGAAATGATGATATGTGAAGAGATGAAGATTTCTATATGATGATGCCTTAAATGAAAGATGCAATATATGAAAAACATTCACAAGAAAAATATTTTTAATATTTTTAAAATATCTCGGAATTGAAATCCTTTTTTAATATTATTATTTATCTCCAATATTATTAGTGAAACCAAATAGCTCATGTACAATTTCGTAAATAGTGTTCAGTTTCTACTTTATGAGGTCAGTTCATTTCACAACGAGAATTAATTTCCAGATGCATCGACGGCTTGAGAAATGTTATGTTTGTTTCAGTAAAAGTACATTTTCCTGAGTAATGAATTCGCAAAAAAATTAAGAAGCAACTTTGCTAGTTACAGGCAGTTTTTCTTTGATCGGTGACGTTATATAAGAGATTTTCAGATAAAGCACTAGTTTTGAAATATCTTAAGAGTTACAGTATGAAGTTTTCTGCATTACTAGCTGAAATTGTATTATAATTTTAATTTTAGAATACGGTATATTTTACTATAAATACTTTAGTTCTGCAGTAAATTCCGCATTAATATATTTACATGTTCATTACAAATATACTTATTTAAAACACCATTAATATAATGAAAAAAGTTAATTAAATCCTGAAAGTTCAAAAAAATCTACTAGTTCCTTTCTTCTTATTTTTCTTTCATTTCTTATTTTAATTTTATATACTTTTATTCATTTTTTGCGTAATTTTTATTTTTATGTTTTTCTATTAATTTAATTATTACCATATTTCCGGCGAAGTGCGAAACAATTTGCCCGTCCTCCATCAAAATTCTTATAAACTGACCAATTCTTGAAAATCACAGAATATCCTATTGTGTGTTGTTATTTCTCAGTTTGTTTCCGTTTGCAACTTTCAAATATCTACAAAGTAAAATATGCCATTGTGTTTTTCTTAAATTGAAATGGCAAATAAAAAGTTAATATTAAAAGGAAAGTCCGAAAAATAACATTTTGCTGCCTGCAAAATTTATATTTCACATGCGGGCAATGGCTTTATTTCTAAATTTCCGATCAAAACTCAAGTTATTATTTTTTCATAGATATAGAAAAAAACAATTTCAGCAATCTAAACCGATTTAATATCATAAATATATTTAAAAGACAAAAGCTCGTGTACAGGAAATAATTTTTATTTTCAAAATATATTGTATACTATTGTATACAGTGAATTTTACAGTTCACATTTAAAAGCATTCCAATCCAACGAGCTTTGATTAAACAGTTTGATTTTTTTTGAAAGAGAGCTTCTTCCTCTTATTTGTACGACACATTATTAATAATAACAGACATTTATTTCTTTAGAATGAACAAATTTTACAAATTACAGAAAATTAATCATTTTTCTCTCAGTCTTTTCTCTCAACCATTGAGTATTATATTCTAAGCAAGAATGAAGAGTTTATTTCTCTTATTTATACAATACATGTTTATTAATAATATCAGCGATATTTACTTTACAATGAACAGAATTTTTCAAATTGCCGAATAGAAATATTTTTTCTCTCTTTCTTTTCTCTTACCATTGAGTATGATGTTCCTAGCGGAAATAAAGAGTTTATTTCTCTTATTTATGCAACATATGTTTATTAATAATATCAGCGATACTTACTTTATATGAAAAAGATCTTACAAATTGCCGAAAAGTAATAATTTTTTCTTTAGTCTTTTCTTGAGTATGATATTCTACGCAAGAATAAAAAGACGAGTGAACTATTGAATAGTGAAAGCTAAGATTTGTAACGTCATACAGTCTTCAGTTTGAATAACTTAATATTTTATTAGAATCTCTTTATTGAATTTCAATTTTTATTAATTATTATAGTTACATAATGTATTATTAGAAGATATCTTTTCAATAATTTTGATTTATAAGAGAAAGATTTTTCTCCTTAATTGAATATCGATCTTTTAAAACCGAAGAAAAGAAAAAATAAACAGAGCAACTCATTTTATATATTTGTTAACACTAATTAATTGCAAACTTATCCATTTTTTCATTCATTATACTTATAACATGATAAATATTGTTTTCAGAAGATGAAAAAATAAGTTTTTGGATACTTTTGATTATTTTTGGTATAAGTTTCTAGAAAATTGTTGGGGCATACTATTATATTTTTAACTCAAGGTAAATTCCTTTTTATCTATAGTAGTAAGCTTACAGCTTAGTAGACTTAGTTATTTTTAGGTATTTTATTAATTGCAAATAATGAATCCTCTTATAAACAAATTCAATAATACTTTCACACATATGTATTTATCTAAATTAATGTTTCATTAAAAAAATTATAAAAATTATCTGATTTTAAATTAAATGAAGCGCAATTTTTCTGTTGCTATAT
This sequence comes from Araneus ventricosus, assembly GCA_013235015.1. NCBI lineage: Eukaryota > Metazoa > Arthropoda > Arachnida > Araneae > Araneidae > Araneus > Araneus ventricosus. Next base: position 12,483 of record BGPR01029209.1, on the reverse strand, counting down.
TTTTATGGTCGCTTGAGGCATCAAACTGAGAATAATTTTTAAAAATCTTGCTTACAGTTTTTAAGTCCGGTGTTTTATTGGATTAATCAATATCTACTTATTTTTTTATTTATTTTTCTTAATTTTCTAATACTAGTTTTTTCTTAATTAATTCAAGATTTAGATTTGACAAATAAGGTCTACTAACATTACTTTTACTATTGAAATAAGCTTTATATTTTTTTTATTATCTTGAAATAATTTTTAGTAAAAAAATTATTTAAGGATAGTTCACTAGTTTGTCATTAAGATTAAATTCAGAATTATCATTGGTTTGTAGACAGAAAAAAGTTTTTCATAGCTTTTAAACTTAATTTGTTAATTTTTTTAATTCCAGACTAACTCTAAAAAACCATACTATCTTCTATTAAATATCACTGACTAGTTTCATTATATGAAATTCAAAGTATTTTAAAATCGGCAAAAAACATTTCACGCCCGTCCTCTACATAACTTTTATTGTAAGTTCCCACCTCGAGAATGTCAAATCCGTCATTATCCTTCAAGTATTGTAAATATCTCCATCGTCTGAAACGGAAACAACCTTAAAAACTGAATCTGGCAATTGCCCACTCTAGGGCTGTATCAAAAGAGCGCCCCCCGTCGTCGAGCAAACAGCGATCGGATATTAAAGCGATCTGCAAACATGACGCTCGACTAATTCGCCAACCTTGAAAGTGTCAAATCTGGCGCCAGCCATGGGGAGAAGTCTTCCACAAACATTTCTTCCAAAATGAAACGTCTGCATCTAGCATTTAAAGGTAGAACGGAGGGGAAAGAGGAAGAATTGTGTGAAGCACTTTCTTGTAACAAAAAGAACTCACAATGCTGCCACAGTGAATGGTGTTTCAGCAAAGGATGTTCCTTCAAGCACACAAAATAACTCAATTGGTAGTTGGAGTTAAGTCCCCACACGGTGACACGTCCCAGAACTATTGTACTTGTAGGCTGAGTAGGGTCACTTGTCAAGAAATGCGTTTCTTTAGACCCCGTGAACGTTTCTATTTCTGATTATTGCTAGTAAATGTAGCGGGGAATTATAGTAAGCATCTGAATGTTGATAAGCAGTTCCTAAGCTGAGCAGCGTCAGCCATATAAAACGAGTTTATTTTCGCTATGAATGTTTTCATTTTTGATTATTGCCAGTTGATATAGTATGGAATTATAGTAAAAATCTTAATGTTGCTGTTAAGTAATTCCTAAGTTGATGAAGGTCAGTTACAAGGATGTGTGTTTCCTCAGACCCCATAAACGATTTTATTTTAGATTATTGCTAATAGATGCAGAGGGGAATTATAATAAGAGCCTAAATGTCGATAACGCAAGCAGTCCCTAAGCAGGACAGAGTCAGTTATAAAAAAACGAATTTAATTTTGCTGTGAATGTTTTTATTTTTGATTATTGCCAGTTGATATAATATGGAGTTATAGAGTAAACATCTGAATGCTGATAAGTAGTCCCTAAGTTGATCAAGATCAGTTATAAAGAAGCATGTTCCATAAACTTTTTAACTTCTAGCTATTGCTAGTAGATATAGCGGGGAATTATAGTAAGGCTCTAATTGTCATTGAGCAGGTGTCAGTTAGGGAAAAAAACAAGTTTATTTTTGCTGTGAATGTTTTTATTTATGATTTTTGCCATTTGATATAGTAAAGATCTGAATTCTGATAAACCATCCCTGAGCTAAGCAGGGTCAGTTAAAAAGAAATTTTTTCCTTTAGTCTTTATGAAAGCTGTAACTTTGGTAATCGTCACTTGATACAGTATGGCATTAAAGCAAGCATCTGAATGCTGATAAAATGTCCCTAAAATGATCAAGGTCAGTTATATAAGAAGCCTGTTGCTTTAGCCCCTTCGAGTATTTTTTATCTTCAAAGCATTTTAATTTTCCTTACATGATGGCACGCCACAGAGCTATTGTACTTGTCGACTGAGTAGGGTCACTTGTCAAAAAATGCGTTTCTTTATTCCCCCCCCTCCATTAAAAATATGTTTATTGTTATTGTTTGTAGATGTAGCGGGGAATTACAGTAAGCAACTGAATGTTGATAAGTAGTCCCTAAGGTGATCAGGATCAGTAGTAAAGAAACAAGTTTATTTTTGTCATGAATGTTTTTATTTTTGATGATTGGCAGTTGATATAGTATTGAATTATAGAGAAACATTTGAATGCTTATTGGCAGTCCCTGAACAGAGCAGGGAAATCAGTTAAAGAATTTTTTTTTTCCTTTAGTCCCCATGAAAGTTTTTATTTTCGATCATTACCACCTGATATAGTATGGCACTGCTAGTTGCTGAATTTGTGTAGCACGGCATACTGATAAGTAGTTCCTAAGTTGATCAAGATCAGTTATAAAGAATCGTGTTCCTTTAGCCTCTACTAGCATTTTTATTTTTGATTATTTCTAATGGATATAGTAAGAATTATAGAAAGCATCTGAAGGCTGCGAAGGAGCAAGTTCAATTTTATTGTGTACTTTTAGTTTTTATAAACGTTATTATTTTTCATTATCAATATAGTCGATAGCAACTCAGGTCAAGCTACGTTGTTCACCATTATTCCCAGTTCAAAATTCTTGAATATGATTCTGATGTAATTAAAATTAATTTATATATTTGAGCAGACTTTATCTTTAAACATCAGTAATCAGTTTTCTCTGTAATGCAATTTTATATTTAAAACGAACGTTGTTTAATTTCATAGAGCCATTTCTTTGCCTCTCATCTTTCTACAGTTTCATCATGGCTATCGAAATCTTGACAATTTTAAGGCTTGATATGGGTATCCAACTAAATAATAATTAATTTCGAATGATAAAATAAGTTTTTCAAATGCTTACTTGCAAAAAAGTTTATGAAGAAGTTATTTTCGAAATATTATAATAAAATTTGTAAAATAAAAATGAACCGCCTTGATGAAAAACTTTCTTCTGATTACTATAGGAATAGTAGTTTAGCAAGTTACCGTACAAATAACCATGCTAATTGAACAAAGAATATAATGCTATTACGCCAATGTGATACAAGGGAAGTGATGACTTTAAATACTCATTTTGAAAACTGATGCATTGATGCAAATGATGATTTGAAGAAAATGTAATGGCTATAAAAATTTCAAAGATAAGGCAATGGCGCGTCATACTAATATTATATTTAACAGTGATTCCATGAAGAGCTCCATTATTTCAATCAACTTTTTAATGTAATTTCTCCCACGCACTGGTTTAGCTTCAATTTTTTAAAAGTTTAACCCCACCAATAGCTTTCACATATTTCTCCAAACAAATTCAATTCTCATGTTGTTATTTATATAAAAATAAAAATTGAAACTATAACACAAGAAAACGAAATTTTTCCGAGTATTTTATTTGACATTACAGTGGCAGTTTTATGAGTTTCAGAAATGCGCAGAGATTTTTATTTGATTCACAAATCTGATTCGAGTACTGGATGTATTTATCTTTCCCGGAAGTATAATAAATTACAGATATTCATTAAGGAGAAATAGGAATCAAGGATAACTTGAAAATATTTTGTTATATATTCCCCAGCTTGCTTTAAAAAATATTTTCCTTGTTTTGGTTTGATTCCTTTATGCTCGTTTTTACATGAAAATGCTAATTATTTTAATAATTTTGTAATCTGTTATTTTTCATTTATCAATATAATCTAGAATGAATCATAAAATCTTAATAAATGGAGCAGATATTTTCATTTCAATGCAACCAGTTATTACGTTCTAAGTAGTATTGTTGACGAGTCGCTTAAATTACTGTCTTCTTTTTTACTCATAATTTTGTATCTAATCTTAAGTAAAGCAAAAATATTTTAATAATATATTTATAGGCAAGTTATATGTGATTTTTGAAAAATCACATACAGCTTTAAGAACAAAAAAAAAATGTTTAAAAAGTGAATTAATAGAATTTGAAACTTATTTTTAATCTCACGTTGCTCTACTGAATTTCTTCAAGTAACCACAGATAAAATGGCCGACCTTCCGAAATTATTTTCTGGTTTACATGTCTATTTAGCATACAATCAACACAATAAATGCAATAGGGAAAATATTTAAAAGTTTCTTTTTCCAAAATATTCTTGTTTATATAAAAATAAACACTAAAACTATAATGGATATTATCTCCATGTTTTAATTACGGAGATGGAACTATAAAACGATCAAATATGCTCAATTTGCTTGCATTTAAAAAGTATAGAAAGCGTGCTCTTTTACAGGATGCATTTTTCTAAAGTTAGATTCCATAAACGAATGTAATTTTCTTGTTTATAAACAATATATAAACTGTAGCAATACAACTTAAAGAACATGCATATGATTTTAAAATTAAAACTTCTTAAGTTTTTGACTCATGTACCAATGTTGCGCATTATGAAAAGTTTAAGGTTTATACTATGCGATTTTTTATTTTTCAAAGGAATTTACAAAAGTTTATGTTAATAATGCAGAAAAATATGTGTAAAATATTTATTTAGAACATAATTTTTAAACAAAATCAATTAATTAAAATCAGTAATTGTTTAGTTAAAAATTTCTCAATTGAAACTTGTCCCTTCTTGAAATAAAAACATATGAAGTAAACATTTTTATTAACTATTAACTAAGTTATTCAATGTTAATTGAAAAAGGGAAAATTATTATATCAGTATTGGAAATATAAATCATTGCTTCGCTTAAGGTTTAATTCTGAATACTTGGATCTTTTTAAAATGTTTTTATTTAAAACTGTGCAAAATAACCTGAAGAAGCTTTTTGTAATTTTGTAAAAAAAATGTGAGTGCATTCTTGTGTTTTCTTTGAGAAATGAGAATTCCTACGTTATTTGTTTACAATTTTAGTTCAAGATCCAATGAAAAAATTCTTAGGATACCAGGATATAAATACTTTAAAATTTTCGCTTCACTAAAACTAAATATAATTCCATATGACTTACCAAACTTCGAATGATAAAAAATTGTTTTCTAAGAATTATAGACGTTGATTGTTTTGATGCTTTTTTCATTATAAATGAGTTGCTTTTTATGAGACTTGTAGTATGTTTGATTGATAATGTTTGCCTGCATTTTAATCATGAACATTATTTTTTAGCAGTTATTACAAATTTCACACTTTTTTTCAAATTAGAAGGAAACATTAAGGATATTGGATGTTTACAAGGATAATGGATTTAGTCTTAATGCTTTAAAAAGCATATTGTTCGGTTAGAATCTATGTGCAACATTACATCGCTTTTAGTATGTCAGTTTCATACAAATTATCAATAAATGTTGAAACTTTTTTCTAAAAAGAGATTTCAGTTCCATAAATGAATTTAGCTCTTAAATTAACTTAAAATTATTTTATTTTATGTGGCTATACACAGAATAAAATTATTAAACGTAATAAAATCTGACACAAGTATAAATATAACTGACCACTCATCAAAGAAACAATATTTATTCTAATCAAGTTGTTATGAATTTTGCTTCGAAAATAAATTACATAAATGTAACTAAAAAAGTTAAAATAAACAGTTATGTAACTACTGTTAAGTATAAACATAACTGTTTGTCAGAGGCCATTTACTTTTGTGTATTACACTATTTTTATTAGGAAGCTCTCAACATCCATGCAGCAAAAAAACCCTCTTTATGTAAAAAAATTTTAAAATGTGAATACATTCTTTTTCTTTCAGATTTCTTCGAGTTTGAAGGAGCATCTACAGTACTTCATGTCCACAGCTTAGTGAAGACATCCAATAATTCAGACAATAATAAGATTGACTGATAAATCAATAGAAAAAATTTTGACTTTTAAATAAAAGCTTATTTCACATGTGGATTGCTTTGCTTGTATGTTTACTTTTACCTGTATTTAATTTATTTCCTATGCATTTTATGTTGTATATTTTTAGAACTCCTAAATGGTATATAAATGCTTTTTTCTGGTATTTCTTAGAAACCCATTTCCAATATACTTTTTTAAATTTAAATAAAGTGTTAATTTGCTCTAAGTATGCCTCTAAAAACGGTATTGATAATTTGAGGATAAAAAAAATTTTGTCATTTTAATTATGTCAATATCTTTTAAACACTAAAGCATCAGATTAAAATTAAACTTATTAAACTTTTACCGACGGTGATGAAACTATCTTTTTAAGCACGGATAAGTTTGAAATGTCGGACATAAACATCAAGAAAAATTATAAAATTTTTTCGTATCAAATTCTTTATAATCCATTGATGATGTTTTGCTTATAATAAGATAATTTTACTTAAGTAAATGACAAAGCATGAGTACTAAGAAATTTTTTACGTGTTCATGTATTTAAAGCAAATCTATGTTTTTGAAGATATAGATATAATCATAATTTCTGTAAGAAAAACAGGCAAGCACTTAATACAGTAATTAGAATATAGGCACAAAAAGACCAAGGAATAAAAAATTAACATAATTGAAATTAATTATCTTACATTCTGTACGTTAAGAAAAGCAATTTAATTATTATATAAGTACAACTGAACATATTAAAATATAAAGAATATTAAGCCATTAAATAAAAATAAATCAGCAAAATCTCTCAAATATGCATCTCGAACATTATTGTATTAACAGTTATTATAACAACTCGATTATTATTTATGATATCTATAAGTAATAGGTGTTAGTGACAGGAAAAATTCTGTTATAATAGCTGAAAAGGATTTCAGCGAGGAGATAAATTCACGGTAATCAATCAGTAAAAAATGCTATTAGGTTTAAGTTAAAATTTTGTTGTGACTTGAAGTGAGAAAACTATTTCAAATACAGCTAAACCAAGTAATCAAGTTTCTTAGTTGAATAATTCGTTAACTATTATTCAGTAGTCTTTTCGCACTACTGAATAATATGTGATGTACAATGTATAAACCATACAAAGAGGTCCAACTCTGATATGAAATAAAAGACTAAAAAGAGATTGTGGTTTCTTGGAAAGCACTGTGGGTTGGAAATAAGTTTCAAAAAGAATAAGTCTGTTTGAACACGTTTCTCTCCCTCCCCTCATCTCAGAACTGACATTTGCCACCTTTTCTGAGGTAGCGTTTCCTTCTATGAGCCATTAGCGTTGTCAATGGGGGCATCATTCTGGGTGTGATGGTGCAGAAAACGAGGGGGCAGGGATCCTCAATGAGTGGCACCCCTCCCCTCCTCTCGAGCCTTTCGCACCACTGAATTTTCTCAGTGCCTCCAGAAAGACACTGCCGCCTCTCCAGTCCTCAAAGTGACAAGTCCTGCTCGAGTTTGACAGGTTTGCACTCAGATCTTCCGAACTGCAAAATAGCATTGCAGAACTAAATTATAGGTCTTCAACATGGAACATGGTTGCCTCTGTCTTCTTGTTCAGTGGTCAATCCGAGGATAGTTTCTCGGGATTCTCGGAATCCAGCTCTCGCCTTTTTCTTTGTCATGTTTCTTTTCGCTGGATCTTTGCTCTCAGTCGCCATTTGTCAGACGATTTCTGAATGGCAACCAATAGAAGTGAGCTGAACCTTGATGGGCAAATTACTCACGGCATTATGTTGAGCATGTTTTCTTTTTTTGTTAATGTACGGAGTTCGCGGCTTGGTTGTAAGGTTTGTTATTTCTGTTAGACGATAGGAGCATAGATATGATTGCAATTTAGCAGAGCTAAGTGTCATGGACATGGAAGCACTACTTCTAAGCTTGTCTTAAAAGCAAAAAGTTTTTTTTAAAAAAAATTCAGCGTCTTACTTTTATTCAAAATCATGCAAACTAGCTTTTTTTGTCTTATTTAAACTAGCTTTTGTGTTTTTAATATGACAAAAAAAAATGAATTTTATTCCCATTTTACCAGTGATTACTTTAAAACTGTTTAATTTTTTTTTAATGAACTTTAAGAGAAAGTAAAAACTTGTTTGGTGCAGTATAGCCTATATATTTGTTCTTGCGCCATGAAACCCCAAACCAATCCAAATAATGTATTTTTTATTTTTTTCATCAAAGAAATTTATTATTTTAAACTTACAGAAAATTTATATATTTAGCAACCAACTAACTTAAGCCTTAGTATGTTTTCAGCGATTCTTGTGGAATAACTTTACTTTTGATTTTCTTTCTGTTTATGCTTTTAACTAGTAAATCGTCGTACCCGTATAATTTTTATTTACGCAACTTCTTCATATATGGCTTCATGGCAGTATATTGCTTTTAATTCGCTTATAAAACATTAATATGTAGATTTAAAATATTTTTTTCCGTGAGAACAAATTTTGAAAGGTGCGAGGATAGCCAAATATAGGGTAAAATTAGGTAAGTTAATGAACAATTTTATATCTTTAGGAAACCCCTTAAATTAAAAAAATATATAGTGTTTTATATATTAATCTATTTTGAATTATATAAATATTGAAAAAATCAATAAAAAATTCGATGATTTTTGAAAGAATTCTGTCGAAATTGTGCGACGAGTAAGGGGTTAATATTTTTTTACTGCACCTTCGCCTTTTGCTTGCTCTGAGTAGAGAGTTCGTGCTATTGTTGCAATTCTCAACCTAAAGCATTCTTCTGAAATATATTTATTTAGTTCAAGGAAATAAGGATTTCACATTCCTTCCGTTATCACCATCTCTTGTAATAATTTCGGGTATTCTTGTATATTTTCCTGTTTTTACATTTATTTAAATATCATGTATTGTAAATAACAAGCGCTAAGAAAGTTATACATATATCACTTAAAAGATACGTCAATAATTTACATCACTGTCACCATTAATCTATTAATCACTATCTTGTTCCGCAAATAGAAAGCGCTAAATAGTTATATACATCGATCAAATTAAAAAACTTTAATTATTTGTTTTTGAACTCTACTTTATGTATGATGCCAACGTAGAATATCATTTTTTCATGTTCTGAAGCATGAATCGATTTACCAAAAAATAATAGAAAAATAAATATTATTACATATATAAAACGACGGATGTGGCTTCAATTCACTAGAAATAAATATAAAAATAAGCTATATTACCCATATAAAACATATGACTTTAACATATCAGGAAAAACAAACGAAATCTATCCCAATATTAACAGGATGAATATGACTTAGACTACCTGGAAGAAAACCAACTCTATTGCTTATTTAATACTGTGAATTTGATATTGACTTGCAAGAAAAAAGAAACACATTTTAAGAATGTAACTTTCATGAGCAATATAATACCTTAAATATAATTCATATTTTAAAACGATTTTCTCATGCAATATTGGGAAATAAAATTGGATTAAAACGTCTTTAAACATGTTAAACATTAATAATATGCATGACTGCAATATAACAGGGATTCTTGAAATTTTTTTCTCCGTTATCCAATCTGTAGATAAAAGAAAAAAATTAACTACCACAAATTTAGGATAACAAATATTTAATTAATGATAAGCAGAAAAAAATTAAGTAAAATGTCAATTTCTGTAGCGTTTTCCGAATGAAATGTTCCAGAAAAGATGCGCCTTATGAATATTTTGCCTGATTACCATCATCTAATTTTTTCAGAAACGCTTACGATTATTGTTCTCGCGATCCTAAAATTTCTGAGCATGATCCTAATTGGATCAGTTGCCTTAAGTTATGAAGTCCCGTTATATGATAATGACTGAAATTACATCAATGTTTTATAACTGATAATACGAAGCTTTAAAATGACAAAAACTACCAAATGGCTGATGGGGAACATTTCAATTTATTTAACAAAAAAGTTATTTTTTTATAAACTTTAATAAAATGCGTGTTGAGGAACCAAACTTTTCGTCAATAGTAGGATTTTATAAGAAACTTCCGCCTATCTGTTTGTAAATTCTTTCAAGAGCCTTGACCTTTTGTTCTTAGAAGTTCAAGGCAAGAAATCACAAACGCTTATCATTTTATATTTTTTTTCCAAATCTACAAAAGAGGTCTTGGATAAAAGCCAAAGTTTTTGTAAGCCAAATTTCAAAACTGAATCAATAGAATCATAAATAATTGACACTCGATTTTAAGTTTTGCATATATTGCCAAATGACTTGTTCTACGATGAGTTAAAAAAATTATGGAGTTAATTATACTTCTATGAAACAAAAAATTTAACAACCAATTCAAACTCAATGGATTTTAACTTTTATTTCCAGTTACAGGAAAATAAATATCGCAATATTCTTTTAATTTTCTGGGAAAATAGTCCTTATAATAAATTACAGGTAAAATCCGTTTAGCACGACACTTCTACAATACGGTTTTTCCACTCTAACGCAATTCGATAAATGGGAAAAACTCCCATGCAACACGGCACACAATAATACGATTTAAATCTAACTTGATTTGATAATTTTCTTTATCTATAGGGAGAGAAGTTGTTGACAATATGGTTTCCGAAAATACTCAATATATATTGGCTTATCGTTTTATTCCCATTAATATCCGTGTATGAAGGGCAGAATGATTGCTAATGAAGGAATTTAAGAATACAAGCTCCACAGGTTGTCAATGGAGACCACAAGTATTCCATTTCCTTCAAGAAAGGGTAATTGTAAGACATGTTCCTATAGGCTAAGGAAGAAATTGATGCAACAAACCTGGTGGGAATGGCTGTTTGAACAAGTACAAATGAAAAATAGAAACCCTTAACTTAGCCAATTAATTGGAGTTATATTTGTTATAATTAATAAATTTATGAAGGAATTATTCTCTACCGAAAGAAAGGAATGATTAAATAAGATCTTCACTGATGCTTAGTACCATAAAACGAAATTTTATATATTTCTTTCAGGTTAAAATGAAAATATCATGCATTAAAGAAAATTTCCACTGTTAATTCTGCTTAGTGACGATGACGAAGATAACCTTTTTCCTTTTCTTTACAGACAGTAGAGTTGCTATACGAGCAGCTTAACGGGCTGGTACAAATATTGTACCAGTGAACGATCGTGACCCGTCAAAATAGTCCAAGCCATAAGAGGAACGACAAAACACCCCCGACAAAATAGCCCAAGACCAAATAACCCATTCCGAAATAGCCCAAAATAAAATAGCCCTTGCCGAAATAGACCCGACAAAATAATTTTTTTAATGTTATTCAATATTTGAATTTGGATTATTTTGTCAGAGCTATTTTGTCTTGGGGAAATTTTTGCAAGGGCTATTTTGACGGGGTAACGTAAACGATTAAGATTTCACTTTTCCCATTGAACGAATCTGTCTCCCTTCTAACAATTTGACTTATCGTTTTCTTCTCATGTGATATTCGTGTATGAGGAACAGAATGATTGTAATGAAGGAATTTATGAATATTAAATCCATAGGTTGTTAAGGGTCTACCAGCATTCCGATTCCTTCAAGGAAGGATAACATTCTTTCCCATTTCTTCACCAAAATTTCCGTCGTAAGAGAAACATGAGTTCCCATCCAACCAGTAATTTAAAATTAATACATATTAATATGTCACATTTTTTGTGAGAATATCTCTAATAAAAAATGTCAGTTAATTTTTGTTGTTTCAACTTAATTTACGTGTTTTGTAATAATTCCTAGTTTCCAATAACATGTATTCGCATTTTTTTAGAAACCTAACAATCATGTTACGCAAGGGTATTCAGTCACTTCTAATAGATGACGACTATTTTAATAAACAGCCTTAGAAAAGCTCAAGAATAAAATTTTGAAGGAAAAGTCGAAATTCCTATTCAGTATCTTAGTCTAAGGTATCCATTTTGTCAAAATACAGGGTTCCCATTTATATCCATTACCCCCCCCCTTAACTTCTAAACGGTGACATCTTAGGCCATAAAGTTGGTGACTAGGCAAAGTGAAAAGGCTATGCGCTACTCGATTAGACAACTTACAACGCCATCTATCGGCAACTTTTGGAATTAGCGGTGCTATCTAGTAAACGGTGAAAGATACGAGAAAAAAGTCAATCGAGAGTTCTCTACAACTTTCTAATTTAGTACGAAAAGATACCTAGCACACATTAATACTCAAAACAGAATGCAAAAAATGAACATTTGTTTGATTGTGATTTTCAACACTATGGCGTCGTGAAAAGCGAGCGAAGCGAGAAATCCAGTCCAGAGTGCAAATGTGTATAGTGGCTAATGGAGAGCATTTTGAACAATATAAATAAACGATCCAGAAGACAGGTACGTGTCTCAGTTCCTTTCACTTTTCCCACTTTTATAACATGACAATTTTCGAAATCGTGACCAAACAAATGTTCATTTTTTGCATTCTGTTTTGAGTATTAATGTGAACAAGGTATCTTTTCGTACTAAATCGAGAGTTCTCTACAACTTTCTAATTGACTTTTTTCTCGTATCTTTCACCGTTTACTAGATAACACCGCAAATTCCACAATTTGCCGATAGATGGCGTTGTAAGTTGTCTCATCGAGTAGCGCATAGCCTTTTTACTTTAC
>BGPR01029208.1:0-19422 GCA_013235015.1 Araneus ventricosus | reverse complement strand
ATACAAATATTATTCTAAAAATTAAAATTAAAATCAAATTATTTTATAAATAATTGTACAAATGAAATACAAAAGATAGTATGATTAAAGACACTATGAAAAAAAGACAACCTAGAATTGGAATTCCAATAATCACATGCTTATCAGCCTTGGGAACTGATATATATTTATAGTATTTGTAAATTTCAGTGTATCTTTAAAGGTTTGCAATTTTGAAAGGAATTAAAATAAGTATCTCTTTTCAATAACTATTACAAAGTCATTAAAAAAAACTGAGGCTTTAAAGCAACGCACAGTTCTGACAGGGATAAAGACTAAAAGCTCTCATTGCAGAACATTTTGCATCGAAATGTTTTTATATGGGTTTCACTTTTCAACGGTCGTCAGAGTATTCATATATTATGGTTTACTATCAATAAAAGTAAGATTCATGCAAATATGATGAAAGAAAGCGATCTTTTATAGAACAATTTTTTGAAGCATTGTTCCTGAAGAAGATGTTAAAGGCCTTAAAAAAAGATAAGAAGTTTATTTAAGCTATTTTAAACAAATTATGATTATTCCCCATAATCTGAATAATAGAAACTGTAAAGATGGCTCAATATATTTAATCTATAATATTTTATATATTTATAAATAAAATATTAAAAAATAATAAAATATTAAATATTATATATAATATTATAATATTTAATATTTTCGATTCCCTTACTGACAAATACCTTTTATCTTATTTGTGTGGATAAAAGTCACAAAATATTCGATTGAGATATCTAGAGTGAAAACAGTTTAACTCTTTCGATACGGGAACGTCCAAAAGGTCTCTTTAAGGAATAAACGATGGCCGTCCGAAAAGTCCGAATATCATTGCGAAATTTCCACCGCCTTTCTCTAAGTGTGATTGATTTCTCACCCGCGGCGCGCGCTTTCTTCGTTAGAGTGGCTCATCCAAATGGGATGGGGGAAAAGGGGTGGTTTCTTGGAATTCGGACAGTGTCAGGTGTCATTGTGGTTTTTGAGGCGGGAGGTGAATTTTTCTTATCTTTGAAAGAGGAACTCAGGCGTTCCCGTATTTTGAGGTTCCTCTATCTAAATGGTCTAAGGAATCAGAGGGTTAAAACCATCATTAGGTTTCGAAGTCACAATGAAGTTCGTTTAGGACATAATAAGGTTGACATTCAGTTTAAACAGCTTTATAAGCTTGAAGATTTTGGGGCAGATGAGAAACACTGTGGAAGCATTATTCTAATTCTAATAAGAAAATTTCCCAACAATATTAATCTAAATACAATCTATTTTAAAGTGGATTAAGGCTTTAAATGTAATCCTGAAAATTAGTATGTTTCCATTTATTAAGCACAGCATCAAAACAGTTCATTATTTACTCAGATGGACTTTTTTTAAAAAAATAAGCTAACAAATAAATATAAAACATTGTTCAAAAAACAAATCAAAATCGAGTTAACTAAATGCGAAGAATTTTGGTGCAAAAAGAAAGAAATTGTTAGATTCAATGGTATTTGAGTAAACTTTTTAAATATTAATTTCTTTTCACAGAATTTCACAGCAATTAATGAATTTTATTAATTATTTTTCTTATAGATACAACATGGGAAACCCATCCCAAAGAGATATTATAGGCAGAATGGAGGAAAAAGATTGGTTCTGGAGCCAGATGCTGAGAAACTCTCTGTCATGCCATTCTCCAAGGAAGAAATCACTTTCGAAGTGAAGGAAGCAAATTCGTCTATCGGATGGGAGTTCGAAATTAAGAAAGGAGACATAGATTTTTCTTTGATATTTAGAGAAAAAATTTCTGAAGATTTGGAACCCGTGGAACTCATTCCTAAACAAAGAATCGACACCTCTTTCGAATATGAGAAAGGATGTTTTAAATGTGAAAAAATAGGCAACTGTGAGTATGATCTTAATAATAATTTTGCTTCGTTATTTTAATGTTCTGATAATTTTTGTTTCGTAATTTTAATGTTCTGATAATTTTTGTTTCGTAATTTTAATGTTCTGATAATTTTTCTCCGTAATAATTTTAATGTTCTGATAATTTTTGCTTCGTAATTTTAATGTTCTGATAATTTTTGCTTCGGAATTTTAATGTTCTGATAATTTTTCTTCGTAATTTTAATGTTCTGATAATTTTTGCTTCGTAATTGTAATGTTCTGATAATTTTTGCTTCGTAATTGTAATGATCTGATAATTTTGGCTGAATAATACCATTGTAATCAAAGTTAATTCATAAATATTGTTATATAAATTTGTAATGATGGTTGTTTTCAGAACAGCAGAAATGAAGTGCGATTTTCCAATATTATCATTATTTATTGCACTCAAACACAAAAAATTGCATTGTTTATTGAAAGTTTCTATTTGTGGCATTTGACTCATTTCATAATACGAAATATCCATTATGAAAATTAATCTTTTAAAAATAAAAATACTCAAGATCTAAATATTCTTAATCTCTTCGAAATGTATCCGAGAAGTTTTCAAAGCAAATAACATCTCTAAATGATTGCCTGCATATACAATAAATTATTTAGAACAATAATGTTCTTGTTTTAAACAATAAACGACAAACCACATCGAGCGATTTTTTCCTGATAGTTTCCTTCTCTGCATGTAAACTATTCACATCCCAACAACCATCGGTGAACTTCCAAAAGTGAATAAATTCGCAGCAGAATATAAATCCTGTCTCGTTTTTAAACGTCTGGCACGAAAATCTTTGCTTTCCGTAGCGGTGCGCCATCTACATTCGTTTGTTGGCAGTAGGAGAATTGCCATACAAGTTTTGTCGTTGATACAACTAATTTAAAATGGTTCTGAAGAGTATGAAGCAATGATGTTTCATTAACAAAATTAAAAACAATTGCGTGTATGATATAATTAACATTTAAGTCAAAAGTGACCGTATTAAAATTCTGATTGTTAGATTTTTACTAATTATGTGCCATAAATATAAAACAAAAAAGGTGAATTATATATGAAATTAATTCGTAAATTTTTACTAAAGTATTAATCAGAATTTCTGTAAGTATATCATCTTGAATATTTTTACGGCTTTTGGTGTAATTTCTTGTGGTAGTGATAATATGAAAGAAATGAAAAAAAAAAAAAAAACAGAGCTTGTTCTTAATAAGATTGATTTTAAATAAAATTAAATAAATTTTAAACAATATTAATAGAAACACCTGTAATAAAAAATAAATAAATATCCGTAAGCAGTTAGTGATATAATTACATTATTGCCAACAAGTCGAAAATAATATTCCGAACGCGTATATGAATGATAAAACATGAGATCTGAATAATTTGTTCAGGTACTTATTTGGTATGATGCCAACAGCTAATTCGACAAATTTAGTAAAATATAAGCCATTTATACATACAACATTTGTTGGAAATATTTACTTGGCGTAAGATGATCTTTTAAAGTAATAAGAATGTGACAACAAGGCATACATTTAGTTACGCTATCTACGATATTTTTAACAAGTACTCTTCAACTGCTGTTTGGTATCGGAGGGCAAGCAGCAACTTGTCTGAGGAGATAGCTGCAGGCATTCTTTATTACTTATTTATGTCTGGATATTAAGCTGGTCAGATCATTTGACACATACGCTTTCAAGGAAGTCGTCTAGAAGGCTTGACCTATGATGTAGGTGTTGTCAGTTATGGTCAATAAGTTTCGGCTATCTGGTCATCGAGTGTTCCACGTATACAAAATAACGTATAGTATGGCTTTAACCCTCTGAGTACTAAGAGTTCTCAAAATCTGAGTACAGTTGTATACGGAGGTTTGCTTACTAATTGATCTGTGGAATGGATTCGTCCGCCCCGTTCCCCCTTTTCTCCTCACTACGGGTGGTGGGAGATATGAATGGCAGGCCTTTCATCTCTCACTAAGTGTCCCTTTAATGACCACTCGCCCAACTGCCTTCCCCCACGTTTCGGAACAGCAACCGGCCGAAATCCGCCCACTAGTATAGAAGTTGCATGGACCGTTACGGCCGGCTTAGGTGTCAGAGTGTTAAACGAATCTATATGGAACAACTGCAAGGACGGACACTTAAAGGAAGTCTCATTTAATTATGAGACCACACAACCATGGATGTACTCGACCTCCTATAATGTATCCTATTAGCAGAAGATGCTCTACAAATCATACGATCTCATACAGAGCTAGGAGGTCTAAAAATTTCCCCTTAACAGCGACGAGGGCCGGTCTGAGGCGGTTGGTTTCTTTTGAGGGGAGGTGAGGTTCTGAGATCGCTTAGGATATAAGTGCGGTAGGGGTGCAATTATCCTTTCCAACCACAGCCCATTTAAGTGCGCCTTAAGGGAATGTTACAACAGGGTTGGGGTGGTGAGATAAATGACCACCAAGGTTGGGAGAGTCCAATTCATGTCGTTCCCTCCCAAAAGGTCCCGGTTATAAAGGAGCTAGAAGAAAAAAGTAGCCTCGGGTTTAAAGAGTTACGATGTTGTGCGGCATTCAGAATATTGTAGCAACATCTTGGAGACATCGTAGAACATCTTGTTCTAATAGGATAATCTCCTAACATGATTTTGCTATATGATAATTCATTTCTAGTTCTCTCCAGATGAACTAGCGACAAATGCCGTATTAACCCATTGGCATACGATTCTATTTAACCTCCTAACAAGATACCACCACCTATTTTATATTATTATTATTTCAATCTATTTAAGATGGTAGAGGATACTTGAGGCATTTAAGCGTGTCCAGGTGATTTTTTGTATTTAAAATTAATTGTTACGTTGACTTAAATACGGATTTCAATATTCAAGAGCAAAGCAATATATATACAAAACAATTAAATAGCAATCAATATTCAATAGCGACAAATGCCATATTAACCCTTTGGCATACGATTCTACTTAACCTCCTAATAAGATACCACCACCTATTTGATATTATTATTATTTCAATCTATTTAAGATGGTAGAGGATACTTGAGGCATTTAAACGTGTCCAGGTGATTTTTTGTATTTAAAATTAATTGTTACGTTGACTTAAATACGGATTTCAATATTCAATAGCAAAACTTCTGTAATTCAATGCGCGTATCAGAGTCGTCATTGTATGTTAGGGGGTTGAAGACGGAATATTGATTTTTCAATTATGCTGTTGATGGTAGAACTACCAGAACTTGACTATTAAAAGAAATGAGATATGCATAGACGTGTCTAATGTGATAAAAGCCAAATTCATCAAGTGTGTGTCATATATGTGTGGCACGATACATATTGATCAGAGGGCTGCCGTGAGTTCTAAGGGCAGTTCCCGAGTATACATGTTCCGCATATGTTCGCAAATAACATCCTAAAGACCGTTCTTCTTATCTTGTAATTGCTGCTCGCCAGCTTATTGCATTTGCAGCGTTTGTATTTCACCTCAAAAACAGCAAAACTGTCTACTAACGGTAAAGCTATCTTTTATTTAAAACTTTTATTTAAACTTTTTCAGCAAACATATCTTCTAACATTCGTTGACAGTGATAGTTTGCAAATGAACAAACTTTGATTCACTTTTACCAAATGCCCACTTTGCATAAATATCTGTTTCTGCTAGCATCGTATGCAAACCCTTTCTTTATCCGCTACTAATCCAAAACATCCTACATGTACTATGATCATATGTTACCATTTTGTGAATTTAGTGCATTTTTTTGGATTGAAACGACATTTGCATATGTGTGGAATGGGATAAAAGATCTGTGAATCATTCCGAAGACTCTATCGCGTTGAAATCATTTCGAGTTTTCTTTTATCTGGCAAATTTCAATTCGGAACATTTTGAAGACAAATGATGGTAAGTCTGATGAAAGCAATCGCTTGAGATGCTGAGTATACAGGGTGTATCAGTACAGCGGTTACAAACTTTCAGAACAGATAGAGTACACCTAGACGATAGGAAATCACATAGAAATGCATGGTCGGAAACGCTTTCCTGGCACGGTAGGGACGACACAAAACACAAGAGAGATAGGACACGAATAAGGGGAGAAAACATGTTTATTATTCTTAGTACAGCAAAAATGCTGGGAAGACTTTGGCTGGTGTACGCGATAGATGTCGCTACGTAAACCGAAGCATCAGATGACGGACGCACACGCCATTTTTGCTGCCGCGCTCTCTATGAAGCTACATTTCGCCTGCCGATAGAGTGGTAGTAGGATGGAACGTTACACGAACGCTGAGCTCGATGATATGCATCTGGAATACGGGGCCGCTGATTGCAATGGTAAAGCCGCACAGTGGTTGTACGCCCAACGGGTATTTACGTATTAACGCCACCGCAGCTACAGATTTGGCGGTTTTTAAGTGCCGCCAAATTTAGCGGTTTTTGTACTTACGTATTAACACCAATTTGGCGGTTTTTATACTTACGTATTAATGCCAATTTGGCGGTTTTTAAGTGCCGTCAACGCCACCGCAGCTACAGATTTGGCGGTTTTTAAGTGTCGCCAACGCCCCCGCAGCTACAGATTTGGCGGCTTTTAAGTGCCGCCAATTTGGCGGCTTTTAAGTGCCGCCAATTTGGCGGTTTTTGTAAACAAGATTGCTCTTCATTGGCGCATTACCGCCAATCTGTAGCCTCGGTGGCGTTAATACGTAAGTACCGCCCAACGTTACCCCAGGAGGAAAACTCCCAGCCAAGCCTTCTTTGTATGGTTGCACCAGAGATTGTCGGACAGCGGATCCTTCATCGTGGACACACAGGAACGTGAGCGAAGAGTAAGAACGCCAAACAACGAGGAGACTGTGCTGGATCTAGTACAGAACAATCCCGGTGCCATTACGCTGGCTATCGTCAATCGTGTTGGGATTTCCCATATGACCGTCTGAAGGATCCTGCATACTAACGACATGCACCCCTATCACATGCATTGCTATCTCACTTCCCTTCGTCTAGATGTACTCTATGTGTCCTGAAAGTTCGCAACCGCTGTACTGATACATCCTGTAGAAAGTGAAGGGAGAAAGAATGAGCTTCACTTGAAGAAGTAGAAAGGATTTCAAAAAACCAATTAGTTAAAAGCTTCAAAATATAACCTAATCGATGGTCAACAATTTCGGTATCGCTACACTTATACAAATCAATTATAAAAATTCAAAATTTCAACCATGTCTAATTTCCTCTTTCTTTACCCTTTCAGATACAATGGTTTTTGACAACTCCTACAGTTGGCTCCATTCGAAAGAAGTGTATTACAGAGCTGGAATAAAAAATCCAAAGAACAACGAATTATTCGAGTCGACGTGACATTGACTTTCGGAGTTCTTCATAGATTTAAATTGACAGTTGAGATTTAAAAACTCGCCTTTGTATTATAGCTTTGTTTTTAAATAAATATGAGTTTTGTATGTGTGTTGCGTTTACCTTAATATAAAAGACACTTCATACATGTAGGAATTGTATTTTCCCATTCTAGCTTAAGAGCGTAAGTTTAATTCCTTCCTAATAATATTTTCTCACTTTCCGTACAAACTCATTTGACTATTGTTGTGTCAGCGGAAACATATCGGAAGATAAGGATTGCGCTTTCTCACAGGTGCTAATCACGTGATGCGTAGGTGTAAGCTCTCCGTTAAAACCGAGTGTAGTGTTTGAATCCGGAGATGGTGACTTTTTGAATTCAAACAGAACAGACATGAGGTAGATGTGATCAAAACGAGCTACGGGGGTCTTTTCCCTGTTAGCACGGCGGCGATGGACGATGGCTGTCTCTAAACCTTTTACCGAGGTGTAACTTCTATCTAATATCTGACTTATAGGTGTAACTTCTATCTAACTAATATCTAAAGTAACTAACAAACCCTAAATCTTCCTTGTCTAAAATGTAAATAATCCCTTTCTAATATGAAGTTTAAAATAATAAATAATTAAGTTTTTAATTCCTGTTCCACCTCCTTTATCTTTGGTGCATTTATCCCTAGAGTGCCCATAAGATAATGCTTTTTCTACAAGTTATGTTGGCTCGGCCGAGATCAATATTTCTACAATTATGGTTGCTCAAACCAGGGATTATTTCCCATGCAACCCGTATTTCTACATAATTTATGGCGGCTCAGGTCGGAATTGAGTTTTTCTACATATGATATTATCAACAACTATTTTACGTACGACAATATATTTGAGAAGAGAGATACATGACATTTTCTATTTATATATTGCGAATGAATCCCATGTTAATAAATCCATTATACTATCGGAGAAATAGTAAATAACATTATGATCAGATAATCTGCGACATAATCGGCTCTAGGTAATAAAGTAGAACACCGGGAGTACGAACTAATTGGGACTGACCATTGTTCGGATTATCCGGTAACTTCGGTAAATTTCGGAAATTCGGCTCTTGATATTCGAAATGCAGTAGAGTATTTACTCTGGGTGCTCTGTGAAGGCGTACGGAAAGTGCACGCGGCGATTCGCACGGTACAGTGGCAAGCAAGTTGAGGGCAAAAAGAAGATATCTGAGTTTGCCTCTACTAATTAAGGTGCTGTATTCATTCTTAAAGACTAATTCGAATTTTTCTTTTCAGTTAGAAATGAACATTAGCTTTGTTTCTGATTCGTAATTCTTATTTTTTCTTCATTTTCCAGAAAATTTTTAAAACAGATTTTCGTATTATCTAACATTTAGGATTCTTGGGGTTGTACTGTTTAACTTTAGTTATAAGGTTTCCCCCTCCCTTGACTACAACAAAACACATTTCAATTTATTTCATGAATTCTTCTCACGGGGGTATCTCACGTATGGGGATGAGAAGCCGTTCGATATGTAAGCGGATTCTCACATACCTGGAGGACATAGTAATGGTGTCCAGCACACCATTGCATCCACTTCGATTGGCAGGACGCACCTCCTGTTGGAGGGTCAGGTCGTGGGCAGTAATGGCTATTAGGACTGCGCCCTCAGTTCCCGATTAGCTTCGCAGCGAGTATCTTTCAGTTCACCCCGGATGGTTAGGCAATGACTGGGTTGCTCGACTTCTTGTTACTGCATGCATTCTGGTGTGGGGTACCTAATGTTATTTTTTTGACAGGATTTTGTGACATCGTTAGGAACACCATGAAAGTAGGATCCATCATGGGTTCTTTTCATTATTTATTTTCTGGACAACACTATACGAAGGTAAATATACGACACAGACACTGCATGGAATTTATGGGATTAAACAATATTATTCCGAGCAAAACATGAATTTTCGGGAAATAAGTTATGGCAGATCGCCCTCCATCATCCTTAGCTTCTGGTCTCTCGACCCCTTCAGTGACTATTTAATTTTTAGAATCTTTCGTTCCCCAGATGGCGCAGTTACAGTTTCTTTGCTCATAAATACTTGAGTGACTTGTCGAAATTTCGAAGTGAATGGTGTGTAGTGAAATTATTATATTCAAGGTTGCTTACTCCTTAAAATCTGATTTCAGTAACAGACAGTTTGTTTCTCGGAGAGTGCAAAATAGCAAAATTAATATAACTTACAACCAAATAGCAAGTTTTGCCTTATTAAAGGAATTGTTGAAAGATGGTTTTAAAATTCCTTCAAGAAAACTTGACACTATTGTTACTTGACTGGAAAACTGGCGACTCGTAATCAACGCAAAAATATTTGATGTTAATGAAAAGGAGACCTTGGCTGTATTGGCGTTATAACATATCCCAGTGAGTTAAGGTGCTAGCCGATAGATGGCGTGGTGGAATTAACAGTTGCACCTCCGTAGTTAACGGCTTCGCATCAATATCCTCATTTCTGGAAAGTTGTTTCGGCAGTTCGTTGCATGATGGATTCCTCCAGATGAGCACAAATAGCAATTATCCAATTTCCTCGCGCAGAATATGCTTCACAAAATTATCGCAGGATTAAAGAGGGAGAGCAGTTTCTAGCTCGGTGCACAATATTCCGGTGGCATCAGCGTTATGAGGCAGGACGAGTAAACATCAAGGACTTGCCATGGCCTGGGCAGGCGCACGTTGTGACCAACAGTGCCAGTGCCACGATTTCGGCTGTGGGTGAGCTCATACGGCAGAATCGTCGGATCACCACACGTGAAATTGGTGTTGAACCTTGGATAAGCAAAGGAACTGTGTATCACATAATCCACAAAAAGCTTGGTTATGGCAAAGTTTGTGCACAGTGGGTTTTCAAGCATCTGACAGAGAATCAGAAGACGGTGAGAATGGGTGTTTGCCCGACCCAGCAGTTTCCACACTGAAGCCATCCACTCCCTTCATACGCGCTGGTATCTGTGTACCAATGTCAATGGCGATTATTTACAGTTGCACTGTTCCACATGAACTGTAATTAGAATGTTATTAAAATTTCTTTACATATAACTTTAGTTTCCTTTTCATTTGGGCATACCTTATATATTCTTGAAGAAAGTTCTCACTTTGTTCATTAACGGAACTCCGAGAACAAATTTAAGACAAAACATTTTTAACTAAGTGCTGCTATCATTTTTCACTGCATATTTTATATTTTCTATTAACACACTTAAGTTTATTTAATTTATAATTATTTTATATTAACGACATGTTTCCCACTGTTTTGCCAGGTTTTGGTGATCATTTTCAGATCGATTTGAGTCCTTTTTTCCAATCATCCAAAGCAATCCTTATCTGGCAAGAAGTCTCCTATGCGTATCCGTTTTCCAGAAGCAATTTTCACACTTTTGATTGGCAAGGAGATGCTTGGAGGAGGTGAAGGTTTTGGATCATTATTTATTGTTAGAGAAACTGCTAAAATCTAAAGGACTGCAAAATCAGCACATATCTTGCACAAAATTCAAAATCTTATTTGCAGAAATCCCTCTAAAATGCGAAGCTCATACAATTTTATAACTACAACTCATAATAAAGCAAATTTTGGTTTAATTGTAACCTCCCTAATAGCACAAGAAGCTCTACAATATTCTTACGATATCTTCAAGATATTGTACAGCGTTCAGAATGTCGGACAACGTCGTAGAGATATCGTGCAATATCTTGTGCTAATAGGGCTTTTTCAAAAGTCCAATAGCCGATCATCATTTTAAAACACTTTCAAAGATGAGTTTTAATTTTTCATGATTCGATGTTCATTTCGGAAAATGTATAAAAATGTTCAGAAGCATTTCTTAGGGATCTTGAACACAAAAACTGAGATTTCTCGGACGTCTATTTAATGTCCAAATATCTTAGTTTCAAATCCCAGTAGTCTAAAATATTCGTTCCTATTTAAAACTAATCAATAATGAACTTTCATCAATATTGTGCAAAGTGTGAATCTAAACGTTTTATGCAGCGATTGATTGAATTATTCATTTCATTTCATTGATGTCTTCATTTGAAAGCCTTGCAACAGTCTATCGTAGATCCATAAATGAATAGTATACGGTCAGTATACTATTGCAATCATAATCATCCTTACTCACACACCAAGGAATTCTAGTGTAGTCAGTTGGATTGTAAGTTACCTTAGGCAAACGAATTCCTATCAAACTATTTTGCTAAATAAATGGGAATAATTGGTTGTTTTTTTAGGGAAACGAGATTGATTCGTTAGTTTGTTATAACACATTTTTAAACACTTTTTCATAATTTGAGTGTTTTTACGTTTGCCATGGTGGAATGCTTTAACTCTTTAATCCCGAGGCGACGTTTTTCTTCTAGCCCCTTTCAATCCGGGACATGAATTGGACTCTCCCAGCCTTGGTGGTCATTTATCCCACCATCCCAACCCTAACCTTCGCTTAAGGCGCACTGAAATGGGCTGCGGTTGGCAAGGATAATTGGACCCCCTACCGCGCTTATCTCCTAATCTGTCTCAGAACCTCACCTCCCCTCATAAGAAGCCAAACGCCTCAGACCGGCCTGCGTCGGTGTTAAGGGAAAATTGTTAGACCGCCTGGGACCGCCTCGCTAGGTGTGAAAGGGTTAAACCTTTGAGGATAGTTGACTTTTTAGAACACTCAGCTCAGGTTGGCGCACATTATGAGCCATCCCATTTTTCCAGCTCAACACCAATTTAATTATACTCGACTTTATTTTTGTTTGTTATAATAAGATTAGAGGTTGAATGCATGAATTATACAAAGATTTGTGTTCGAGTCTGAGTCCTATATTCTTCGTGAGCTGGATTGTCCTCCACGTTAGTCTCAGAATCAGTTTCTTCGTAACTGTACTCAGTCCCTTCTCCATCGAGATATAATGCATCAGATTCGTTCTCAGCTGATATTTTCTTGCATACTTCTTCCAAAACAGCCGAATATTGCTCCGTAGAGGTAATTTTCCACCGTTTCGAGATAGCTGGGTAGGGTAATGGGAGCATTTCTTGCATTTGCAAGATCGATCAAACCAAACTGACTGATTCATTGTGAGTGGAAACTATCGGAGAAAGTAGAAGACATGTTAATTTGAGGTTACACGCATGGCGAGCAATCCACCTACGATACTTTTGATTCAACGTATGGCACACAGAAACTGGCGCACTCTATACGCGGAACCTGGCCGCAAAGGGTTCTCAGATGTTGCATTCACTTCTTTACTGTTCAGCAACGGATCCCGAGACTACTACTTTTGGACGATTTTACACCGGAAAGAGCTGTCAGGTAATGAGTCATAGGAGCGCATTTCCGGAGTTCTTTGTTAGATCACGCTCAGTAAAATGCAAACATCACCCTTCCATTCTTCACTTTACCCCTATTTTGTTGAAAGTAACTCCACACGGCGCATGCGCGAAAGCGCGGAGGGTTTCCGAATCCGTTGCTAAACTATATGTGCTTAAATTTTTCTAGCTTCTGGCCTTAATTCGAACACTATGCTGGATCGCCATACCTATTCACCCAAATTAGCTCACTCTGATAACCTTTTATTCATGAAATGCGAAGTGGTTATACGAGTGCTACTCAGTATGAAGACGTTGACACGAAAAATGAAAATGAATGTATTCCAAGAATGTCTGGAACAATGGAAACGGAGATGAGATAGGTGAATAGATTGTATTGGGAAAAAGATATACCCTGAACTTTGTTAAATAAAGTTATACCCTGAATTTTGTTAAATAAAGTTTTTTATGTCAACAGTTTGCTCATTTATTAGACTATGTACAATTTCACAAAAAGATATTCAGTACATGTTGCTCACTGTGTTTTAGTGCTTTTTGTGCCACTCGAATCATAATTTCTAACATACTTAGATTATTTTTATTGCTGACGAAGCGAAAGTAGGTCTTGTTTCAGATCGACCGTCAGATATTTCACCTGTTTGTCTATATATTTGTTTGTAACGCACAGCCACGACGAAACACTTTGTTCGATTTTTTCGAATTTGCCAAATTTGTTCTTTGAAGTATCAAAAATGACGCATGGGTAAGAATTTTCATTTTTGATTCCGTTCAAGGTGGTGGGCGTTTAAATGTTTGTTTTCCGTTTCTAGTAATGTTCAGCTCTTTTCAACGATTCTAGCCAAAAGGACGTCCATTCATAATCCCCTGAAAAATATCGATAATAACAAATGACATTCAGTTGTAAATTTCAGTTGAATATTGATAAAAGTGCACATATTATTGTAATTTTAATAATACTGACAAAAGTAGAAATTTACTTGTAATTTTCAATATTGACGAGAGCAAACATTTAATTTTGAGAATACTGATATTCGCATTCGAAAAGAAATGGTTAAACCTTTAAAAACTACGGTGAAAATTAGAGCGAAGGAAATATATATAAACTAGCCGGCTACAGGCGACCAGCTGGTTCGCCATTCTTACAATAGTAATATTATATTTAGGAGATTAATAACTGACCCAAAGTAACTTCATATCTGTTAAGTATTAAAACTCAAAAAATCCACATCATTCTCAGTGCGAAACAAAATATACATGCTAGGATAATTACTACTATCTCTCTGTATATAAAAATTTGTACACCCATGCATAAGAAAAATTAAGCACCTATAAAACATGCATACATTTGATTAATCATTATCTTTTCAGAATAAAACATGCAACATATGATCGAATAATTATCATTCTCAGTGCAAAACGAAATATACATGCTGGAATAATTACTACTCTCGGTGTATTAAAAATTTTTTACACCAATGCACAAGAAAAAGTTCCAGAGAAATTTTTTAAACTTAAGAAAACAACAGCAGTTTGGCTTTCAGCAAACAGGGGAGCCTAGTAGCTTCGTTTTTTCATTGAATGTGAAGAATCTACATTTTTTTTAATTCCAAAATTCTCACCTCAAAACTTTCCTTCGTCAAAATATCAACAGTAGCGAAGATCATGCCGGTCGAAACAAATCCAAAAATGTCGAAAACAGGAACGATGTGCGTGTCAGTCGAAACAAATCCACGATCAAAACTATCAGAATCAAACCGTAGAATTCCAAACGAACTATTATTCAAATTATATTAAATTGACAAATTAAATAGAAAGCACAGAACAAACCAATAAAACCAAACAAGACACCAATATAATGGTCGCTGCGAGCGCAAGACACGGAAAATCTAATATATCCATGTAGTTTACTCTAAAACTTCTTTATAAACACAATTGAATACAGCAGAAGTAGGAGATACAAACGTCAATGAGTCAAACGATCTCACCCGTAGCCAAAAACAATCCTTTTTTAAACAGCTTGCAGCTGTCAGTGATCGTGAGCCTCTTAATATCACAAGTAAAATTTGTCGGAAATCTCCACCGAGTAAAACAACCTTTCCTCCAAATAGATTGGGCGTTTTGTAAGATCCTGAAGGAGACGGTCAACCGCTAAAAAATCATGATGAACTAACGTCTGTCTTGTCCCTGCAGATCCATCAAGAAAGAAAAGCTTTGGACCGCTGAATTGATTTCCATATATAAGCATTCAATACAGTTTCAAGCACAATCCTTTTGTTTAGTATAAAATTCTTCTTTATTTTTGTTTGCTTTAGATTGCTGCAGTAATATGACATAAGAAAACATCAATGGAATGGTTGTATAGGTAAATTTATGTCTGGGAATTTGAGTTTTCTGAGGCTCAAACCGTAGATCTTGAGAAGTATATTAATTTCGGCAAGTGAATATGAAGGTGCAGTCTCACACAATATTCCACGAACAGTTTTTAAATTATCAAAACCCACTGCACCAGATTTATGTAACAATAACATTCGAAAGTATTATTTATCAGTATACCATATACTAACAACTGGCATTCTTCCAATTACATTACCGGCCTTATTCACCATCCATGGTTAAATCATGATCAGCGGTTAAAAGGGAATTTACACGAACAAGCGAATACTGACCGAAATGATCGGCTGGATGTATCCCCTAACTGGCGAGTTGGCGAGAAACTCGTTTGGCTCGAAGGCTGAGGGTAATTTTAAAAATCGCCAACAACAGAGAAATTGAGATACCATGCCAATATAGCAACCCAATAAAGTATACACATTTGGCAATGCATTTCGGTCACCTTTCGCATTATTATAGCAGAACCATCATTTAACCGCTGATCATGGTTTAACCATGGATGGTGAGTAAGGCCGTACGTCTTCCACGTTTGCATTATAGCACAGAAGCATTATATCTGCGGAAATCTAAATTTGGTTGTTCCATCAAGACCATTTTAACATTCACAGATAAGTTACATTGTATTAGTTGATGCATTTGTAAATATGATTCTGCGAATGGATTTATTTTTCTAAGCACTGCATCTAATTCCTCCATTACATTTTGTAAACATCTTTCATTATTATTCATAAAATAACTATTAGCTTCAATGGAATCACATTTTCGATTGGAAAGTCATCGCAATTACTTAATCGTATTTGGTGAGATTGAAGCCTATTTTCGCCTATTTCTGTTATCTATATTTCTTTAAATGGATGTTTCAGTGACACGGCGAGACCTCTTCCGAGCATTTCTAATTATATTTTGCAGCTCCACAAATTAGCTAAGCGAAGGTTGAAAAAACGTTCAAAAGTTTATGCGGAGGATGGTTACATTTGACTGTTGCCATTCGACAATAAGTAAATAAGCACGATTTCTGGGCCAAGTACGATATCATTTTTATTTCATATAATAATTTAAATTTGAATTATAGTTTTAAAAAAACTCCAAGGTGCACATCTTCAGCATCCAAAGTATATCTATGCCAAATTTGGTAGCTCTATGTTCTACAGTCTGTTCTGTACGCCGCCAGCAGACATACACACAGACATTCATCTTTATCAGTATTAGAAATATATTTCCTTCGACGCAAGGTCTCCAGTTTGCAGATCTACTAGTACAACAAAGATAAGATTGTGGATTTCTTATCAAAATTTTGCACATAAAAAAATTCTACATTCTACGATAAAAAACGTAATCCTTTATTCTGAATGCTTACGATTTTATCCAAACGCTTTCAGAGTGTACTTGAATCAAAGCATTATTATTTGTGTAAAGATAACTATCTGTGCTACAAAAGATAAAAAGAGTTGGTCCCTCTTTTGATTTATTTACAGCTTTATCTTTCACTTCTAAATCTGCGCAAGCATATAGACAAAGATAAATGCGTTAATATTTGTTTTGCTTTTGCTTATACGCTGCGCAACGTTTACTTCCTGGAGACATCTTTAGTGTTTATTTGGTATGTTTTATATTATATTTGAACTTTAAAAAAATGATTACAATTATCTTACTAGGCTCTCTATTTCTTTAGTTACGTCTTAAAAAATATTAAATAAAAGCTTTATTGTTGTCCTTGTGTATTAAATATGGTAAAATAAATTTCAATTTTCACATTCTGCATTCAGCATCCTAATGAAAACTTTCCTTTTAAACAATTAAGGACATTAGTAATCGATGGCTAAACGATTATTTATAGCATTAATAGCAGCTATTTCAAATTTATTTATAGTATTGTTATTTAATAAAAATGTCGCATAATAGTGACACAATTAATCTGGGAGCAATTTATATGGTTAAATTCTACCGACGATTATTAAGTTCTTGTTTTAAAATTATCCAATATTAAATAAAATTAAATAAATTGTTTACAAGATTTGTTACTGATTTTAATTAAAAACTAGTTTATCATTTTCGATAAGATAAAAAAATTAATCTGTTTGTAAACAAGACAGGTGAAATATGTTGCCAAATTTGATTACAGATTTTTCAGGTTTCCATAGCAACATATTAAAGTGAAAATAAATGATAGAAATCTCATATGAAAATTGAATTTCATGCAATGGTAAATGGTGATTGTCCTAAAGTAGCTTCTATTTATCCAAATAAATTTATTCGCAGGCGTAGCATTTTTTTAGAGTACAAATGTTATACCTATGGTCATGTTCACTCATCTAAAGATTCTTATGGATATTTAACATTATTATAATTCGCCACCACATCTCTTCTCGAGTACGTGTTGCGTATAAAAATATTCGATGAAATCAATTCATGTGATCGTCTCATTAAAGCGCATTTCACGTACGTGATATCTAACTATACACTGCATTAAAAATACCTTAAAAATTCAAAATACAAAAGCATTTAAAACAAATATTTTCCAAAGAACTTCAGTACTTTGAGCACTAGTTCAAGATAGGCTGACTAAAATTTTATATAAGGAATATAGTTCAGAATATCCTACAAAATCTTCTTCATTCAAATGGTTTAATGATTCCAATTCTTGAAATTTTAAAGTTAAAATGTTGCATATATATATATATATTCGTTTTTCCAACAATTGTCTTTCGCAGAGGGTTGGCGCCACAAAATCTAGATTTAATGCGACACATATCAGTTCCCAAGGATGATAGGATTTGATTCTTGGAATCAAATTCTAGGTTGTCTTTTTTCATAGTATAATAGAGTTTAATCAAACTATCTTGTATTTCATTTGTATGATTAGTGATATGGTAATTTGATTTTAATTTTTAGATTAAATTTGATTAGATTTGATTTTTAGTTTAAAACATGTTTTGATTAATTGAAATATTTAAATATATATATATATATTAAGGAAAGTTTTAAAAAAATTTAAAATTAAGAAAAATTTTGTATCTTTCTGAATATGTGTGCTATTTTTACGAAAATGCATGCAAATATTCCTCACATCACACAAAAGAATTGAAAGTTTAAAACCATTATCATTTTGGAGTGAGCAAAAATGCTTTTTCAAATTTATCAATTTCTGATCGGTCGCTTAAATGCCGTCGCGACAGAGTAATTTATTTAAATGATGAGTTAAAACCTATTTTTTATGTAGTCAATGTTTAAGGAAAATTAATCCAGTCTTTCGGAATATATTCGGAAAAAAATTTGCAAATTTTTATTTAAAATTATTAATTTAAATGAAATCTTCTACATCCAGATGGCGCACCCATGTTCTTATGTGATTTTAGATGCTTATCGTATGCCTGGCCCATCCTTAATGTTTGACCATCATTTTTTGATACACCCTTCATATATATTTCATTCCTTTTTGTAATTTTTCCATTTGGTTTCATTTAATTTATTTTTTTTTGTTATTATATTGCTGTTTATATCTTATATGTTTTTGTTAGTTCTTTTATGAATTTTTATATATTTTTGTATTTACGCAGTTTTATATTATTATTTAATGTCATCATTAACTATGCAAGATTAGGCTGAGCATAATTCCCATTTATGATGCATGTGTACTGCTTTAAGCTCTGTGGTGACATCATATCCTTTACCCTCCTTCGAGATGTGTAGCGGTATCCAAACATAAATTCGCGTGGAGCACTTGATGCGTGTCATGTGATCATAAATTAGCTCCATCAACGAAGAGCAGCAGATGATTTCGAATCTGCTTTTAAATACAGATATGTAGAAATACCTCGAGGTGGGAATCTGATTAGTAAACAGGCTCAATTTTTAATGGCAATTATATTAACGTCCCGTTTAGAAGCAACACGATGACTCTTTACGGACCTCGCAATTTTGAACTTCGGTGAGAACACGAGGACGATATCTGAACTAACAACCTCTCTCCAAACTTCCGCACCACACCAGCGGATCTTCAGTGGGATAGGGTTTCGAACCTGAAATCCTCCGGTCCCGGAGCCGAGACCTCACCACTAGGCCACCGCGGTCAAGCTCACATGGTGGTACAATAATGGTTTGGTGACTGGTTAACTGCCCAATGACGGGGAATACCTCCTGGTGAGGGTTCCATGAATGAGAAAGTGATATCGGGGGAGGGGGCTATCTTGCATGGTTCTCAACTTAGTGTTACTGTTTGTATCCGTTGGGTAGGTCAGCTTATGTCGTATAGCGGGGTCTACCTTGTTTTGCACAGATTAGAGACCACTCCTTGTGAGGGCTCCATGAAAGAGAAGGTCATAGTGTGTGGGGGGCTATGTTGCTTGATTCTTAGCTTGCGTGTTACTGTT